>ONZK01003584.1:153778-164788 GCA_900322385.1 Pharnaceum exiguum
CTTGTTCATCTGTCAGCTTTACTTAATACAAATGCGCCACAAGACATTGGCCTGTGGGCCTTAGACTAGGAACACCTTGCCCAAAAGCCAAAGTTATCTAAAGGGCATGTCTCTGTACCATTGGGACTTGCACCATCTGATAAACGTTTTCTTTTCTTTTTGTGGTTTCATTCTGTTTACATTGGCCATCAAAACAATGCTGCCTCTTGGCGACTAGCGTCTCTGCCTAGTGAACCCTCACAGTTTTTGCGTTTCTAGATGGGAATAGGTCTACACAGAAGCCAGAAACTCCCTTGTTTAGCTCCTTGGCCTCTTGTGTTGTATATTGAAGTAATTGCTTTCATACGCTAGTGTTTGTCACCATTTTGTTGTATTAGATATGCATGGATAGTTTAGCAGACTCTTGTTTGTTATTATGTTACTTGATTTGGTCCATGACTTGGAGTGCAGTGAGTAATCTGATATTGTGATTGTAAATTTGCTAATTTTTACATCGCTGATTGTGCTTTAGGTCTTTTTGGAGTATGCGGACACGGATGGTTCTTCAAAAGCTCGATTGGGAATGAACGGAAGAAAATTTGGTGGGAACGAAGTATTGGCTGTATACTATCCCGAAAATAGATTTGCTGAAGGTGACTATGATGGATAGATTTCTTTGGTTGTTTTTCTTATGTTGTGTGGCAGTTAGGCTGCGGAATGGAGTCATCTTGAGATCAGACCTAAACTAGCAAATGTTGGTTCTTTGATTAGACTTGTGTTCATGTCGAATGTTTAGTTGGTGACGTATTAGTTTGGTACTAGCCAGTAGCCAATAGCCTCTTGTTGGTTTATGTGAAAGGCTGTTTTATCGCTGGAGTAACCATTAGTGATTGTTTATGTGAGCTGGGGTGAATTCAAGCAGAGACTTGTGTTGGAATTTTTTTGAATCAGGCTGTGCTCATTGAAATTTTAAATTACCTTTGTCGAGTCATTGATGAGTTAAATTTGAAAGGAGTTAATTGTTTCAACACTAACCGGTAGCTAGTTTACATTTACCGTTGTTATTGCGGCAATTGGAGGTTACTCGTAGCACAATTAACAATTTTATGGCAACTTCTATTTAAACAACGCAGATGCCCCCTCATCTTTTTTCTTTTCTACTTCATATGTTGCGAATGTTGAAGAACACTCCCTTCATCGAACTAGTGCAGGTGCCCTTTGTGAATGTTAAACACAATTCATATTTAGAAGGTGTTCGAGCCGCAAGGTTATGCTGTTTTTGTTCTTGTTCCAACTCTAAAGAACAGAATACTATACTTTGGTTCCGAAAGAATGACCTGTTCTTTCCGTCAAGACACCAGTCCAAGTTTAAGTAATTATTCTTTATACACCCGTTGTTATTCTTAAAATGCTTAGGAGAGAGATCCATTTCTTTGCTTGAAGAAGAGAGCACGGAAACCGTCGTATATAGCCTTGAAAGTCAAGCCACGTAAAGAATATATCCTGTAAAATGACAAGTCTCCATACCGTATGCGAGTATTGGTAATTTAGTATAGTATAATAATGTTAGTGTTACCCACTCAAAGAGGTCCCAATAAAATAAGTAGCTCTACGATAGTTGTACATAACATCCCACCCATATCTTCCCAACTAAAACATTTCAAAATGTTCAAAACTAGAAAGATTTTATAGAGTATGTACTAATTAATGAGTGGTTGCTATGATGCTTAAACAAAGCTTTTTGATATAATCACATAGAGGTAAAAGCTGACAAAACTTTAGTATTGATTTTGCATCACCCATTTCGACAAGTAATTGTAGTTTGGTACGAGAATAATTAATCATGAATCCAAAATAAAAAAAAAAGACTATTAAACCTGTTCATATTATCGTAAATGTATAGAGTAATATTATAAACACTTTGGAGCACAAATGCATAGCTATATCTTCAAAATTTATATAAAACAAAAGAAGCCGAGTGCATAATTATGTCTTACTCTGTAGGCATAATCTTAGACCGATACCAAAGCGTCTTTCGTGACCCATAATTGTGTACCATTTCGTGTATCACTTAATCTCGCCCTCATATAATTTGTTAATGTATTTTATTTTAAATGTATTAACAAATCACAAATGACCCATATTGAATTGGCACATATCATATGGTACACATTGAGGCAATACAATAGGTACTTAAGGCAGTGAAATACTAGGCAAGGCACGTAATGAAAAGTGAATAATTAGGGAGAGAGAGTATGGTATAAATATGAATGAATTTACCTTAATACAAAAACAAAAACGAACAGCACAATACTAGTTTGGCCCAGCCAGTCAGTCAGCCTCTTTCCCTTCCCTTCCCTTCCCTTCGAGTTGAGAGACTTGAGAGTTGCATTTAGAAGAAAGAATAATAGCAGCACAACCCTTTTGTGTTTTCAGCATTATTATACATATTCATTCAGCTCCCTCCCTCCGTCCCTCCGTCCCTTGCCCTCCCTCCCTTGAGAGTTGCCTTTCGTTTCGGCTCTGACCTCTGTCTTTCTGGGCAGTCACGTCACGTCACGTCACTCTTGGTCTTCCTATATTCATCATTCGTTCCTCTAAAAATATTAATATATCATCTCTCTCTCTCGTAATTAATTTATCTGTGCCACCGATCAAATCAAATTTATCCTCCCAATCCTCACCATCTGCCTGCATACCATTAGGCTTTAGCTTCCTCGGTTTCCTTTCCTTTTGTTTTTTGTTTTTTTTTGAATTTTTATCTTTTATTTATTTCATTTATTTGTTCCTGCTCTCCGTCGGAAAACTAGGGCGCCGTCCCTCCCTCCCGACCCTCCCTCCCTCAGGTAAGGTAAGCTACTCTTCTTTTCTCTCTCTTTGTGTTGTTGATTTCTGATTGTTATATTAATTAGTATGACTTGTTCTTCTTTTATTTTCTTTCTGTTTCATTTTGCCTCATGTTCTTCTTTTATTGGCATTTTATTAACATAACATTGTTACATTCATTTATTAGAAAAAAAAAAAGTTTCAATGTTTAGCTAATTAGTGTATGATGGTAATATTCTTTTGTTTTTGAAATTTGTTCAGCATATTGAGGATGCCTTTTTTAAATTTCTTTGCATTTGACAAATTCCAATGCAAACTTTTTATCTTCCCACCAAAACCCAAACACAAACTTCATTGCATTGCATTGGCTAATATCAACAATAATCAAAACATTCTACGTTAATGTGATTGTCTTTGCACTTTCAGCTAAATAGAGTTTCCTTTCCTGTGAATTACTATAGCTATATGTACATGTACCCAACTCATTTGGGCACCTTCTAGTAACACAATGCCTGCACTTTGAGTCTGATCAACAAGGTCAATAAACAACCCCTGCTTGTCCTTTTGCTCCTTTTTCTTGGATATTTAGTTTTAGTACAAAAATGAGAAACTGCAAAATTAAACACCACCGTGGTGGTCTCTTCTTGAGCTGTCTTGTAGGATGATGGGCATATTTGCTTAAAAGGGAAGATTTTACCTGTAAAGACCGCAGTGCAATCTTAATGGTTTTGTTGCTAGTCTAAATTATTATTCTGTTGCTTGCAGGCAGGCGTTATATATGGAATCTGATCAGCTTGTCTCACCTGCCAATGATGAACTCACCGATGACACTAGAAACACAGAACAAAGTGCGGGTGTTAATAAGTTCACGGCTACTGATAATGATGTAAATGTGGCTATAAATTCGCCTGTGGCAAACCTTCCTCAAAGTAGCCATATTTATAGGCAAGACGTGGTGAGCCGTAATGAAGGGAACATGATTGGCGTTGTCACTGAGGTTGGAGGTGATTCAGAGTCAGAGAGTGATATTACCGATGATGATTCTGATGATGATGACTCAGATAATGATTCAGATGACTCAGACAATGATTCAGATGATGATTCGGACAATGATTCTAAGGAAGAAGCTGAAAATGATGGGGAAACAAAAACGGAAAGTAGACCAGGTGAAGACGATGGTAAAATAGATGTAAATTTCAAGAGTGATATAGCTGGTTCGGTCAAAAGTGAGGATAGCAGTGAGAGCGGTGAGGAGGAGCTGAGTAGAAGTGATCGCAAGAGAGACCCTCTTACTACTGATCAGGTTCGGGTGCTATGGATGGATGATTCTGAGACAATACAGCTTCGTAATGAGTTAACAGTTGCCGATAGGGGTTTTCTACATGGGGATTATGTTGCCTCTGCCTTGGATCCTAGTGGGCAAGTAGGTCTTGTGGTGGATGTTAATATATCTGTTGATTTATTCGCCCCTGATGGATCTATTGTTAAAGATGTCTCTTCTAAGGATTTGAAGCGGGTAAGAAATATTACCGATGGTGACTATGTCGTTTCTGGTCCGTGGCTCGGAAGAGTTGATGATGTGATTGATAATGTTACTGTCCTGTTTGATGATGGCTCTGTATGTAAAGTCAATAAGGCTGACCCCTTGCAGCTGCAACCAATCACAAAAAATTTGCTTGAAGATGGACATTGCCCTTATCACCCTGGTCAACGCGTCAAGGCAAGCGATTCTTCTATTTTGAAGAATGTTCGTTGGCTATCAGGTGTTTGGAAAAAAAGCAAGGTGGAAGGTACTGTTATGAAGGTCACAGTTGGGTCTGTATATGTTCACTGGATAGCATCTGCTGGCTATGGGCCTGATTCTTCGACCCCTCCTCCTGAAGAGCAGTATCCTAAGAACTTAAAGCTCTTGTCTTGCTTCACTCATGCGAATTGGCAGCTGGGTGATTGGTGTCTCCTTCCTTCACTGCCATTTTCTTCCTCTGTTCCCTTGGCTAAAGGTTTGTCCAAGCTGCGAATACAAGAAGCCAACGCTGGTCCATCAGAATGTGATGCAGAGGACGCAGTACCGGATGAATCAAATGGGCCTCCTGAGTCCATGGATCATGACGGCGCAGGTCCATCAGAATCTACCGAAAAAAATGCTCAGAACAATGACTCACCAAAATCAAATTCTTGTGATAGTTCACTATATGTCGCAAAAGACAATGTCAATGAAGGTCGGCACTTCCAACGAAAGAAGCTTCGTAAAGTTCTTGTAAAGAGGGAAAAGAAAGTACGGAAAAAGGAGGAAAACTTTGAAAGAGCTCTTTTGATTGTTAATACTAGAACTACGCTTGATGTGGCCTGGCAGGATGGAACTGTTGAGCGGGGAGTAAAGTCTACATTGCTAATTCCAGTTGAAAGCCCCGGTGATCATGATTTTGTTGCTGAACAGTATGTGGTTGAAAAAGCTGTTGATGATGGTGATGATACCTCTGAAGTAAGGCGTGTGGGGGTGGTGAGAAGTGTTAATGCAAAGGAGAAAACAGCTCTTGTGAGATGGTTAAAGCAGGTTGCTCGTCCTGATGATCTTCGGGAATTTGAGAAAGAGGAAGTCGTTAGTGTTTATGAACTGGAAGGCCATCCAGATTTTGATTATTGCTATGGGGATGTTGTTGTTCGATTGTCCCCAGTTCCCGTAGCAACAGAGGGGCCATTTACTATTTCTGGAGAAGAGCAAATGCAGCCAGGTGTTTCAAATGGTGTCCTACAGAACTCCGGGAAACATTCTGATGCTGTGGATGGCAATGTGTCTGCGGAAGATACCTCTAGTGACTTCTCAGATCTCTCATGGGTAGGAAATATTACCGGTCTTAGGAATGGTGATATTGAAGTTACTTGGGCAGATGGAATGGTTTCGACGGTATATACCACCCTTAACTATATCAAGTTACATAAACTAGAAACTATATTTTTCTCTCTGGTTTTGTTATAAAGTGTATGGCTTTATAGTTAGTTCAGAATGTCACCGGCAAAGGTGTCTACTGATTTTTAACTTTATCTTTTAGTTTTGTATCAGGTTGGTCCCCAAGCAATATATGTTGTTGGTCGAGATGATGATGAATCTATTGTTGCTGGTAGTGAACTTAGTGATGATGCTGCTAGCTGGGAAACACTTGAGGATGATGAAATGGACGCTCTTGATAATCGAGGAAAGGTTGTCTTTCCTCCCTATTTGGTCATAATTGTGACTTCTCTTTCTCAACCGTAATGTGACATTCACTATCAGTTTGCATCTTGTTTTTGAGTTTTTATTTTTATTGTTCCTTCTGTTTTCTCTTCTTGTACCGGGTGACTTGATTGTCAAGACTTGGGACAATACAAGAAGATACAATGATTGTCCAGTATAGTCACTGTGCTTATCTTCTTTGCAAAATTTGTTATCGATCTTGGGAAGTCGCTAGAGACAGGACTAAGTTGACGAACATAACATGCAGCATCATTAATTATGTGATAGATTGTCACACTACTGATGGGCGTAACTTTGGAGCAGTATTGACATCGAAAAAATTGGATGCCTACAGATTAGCTAAGTTGTTGTAAGAGCTCAACTGATGCTGTTAATCTTCTATTTATATGGATTTGCCCATAAATTATCAGCATAAATTGTGGGAAGGGGTGGGTTATATATGCGGCTCTTCACACTGCTTTTTCTGAACGGTGTGTCTGGGATTGAATCATTGGACAGTCTAGTCTATGTTTCTACTTTCTAGCAGTAAGTTAAGCTGCAGAAAACTTGATGAAGATTGAAAGCATAAACTAACTGTAATCATTGTGAGGTTGTCATCTTCAGTTATAAGGGGACTAATATTTCTAAGTTTCTTTTAGTCTGGCAACAGACCATTAGCTTCATCATCTTACTTCTATGTAGCCATGTAGGTGGAGAATAGGTTGAACATGTCTGAATATCTTTGGCTTAGTTTTAAAGAGCACGCCTGGGCGAGGAGAGCTAGGGCGCAAGCCTCTGCGCCTCGAGCCACCTCAAGCCGGTGTGCCTCGGGCGCCTCATGTTCTGACTGAGTTTTTTTTTTCTGACTACCTTCCCATAAAATCCATTCCCCCAGCCGTAGCTAAATGTCAAACCCTAGCAGCCCATCCCCATCTAATCCTCATCTACTGCCGCCACAATTCACGGCACTTCCCGCCAGTCATTGGGGGCTCTCCGTGGGTTTTGTGTTAATGAGGAAGGCGACTATTAGGTCATTTAGTGTTAAGCCCGAAGGGTAAGGTTTTTAGTCCAAGGGAGTCTAGAAAGCTATGCGTATGCTTATGTGTGGTCTTTTTTTTACTCTTTTTTCTCATGTTCCATTAGTTTGTAGTTAGTAGCTATCTAGTTATCTCTTCTCCTAAATCAATGTGCATCCTTAGACTATTTGATGTATGGTATGAAATATATTTGCATTTGAAAATTTAAAATATATTCACTGAGTGTTTGTTGTTTGTAAAATATTGTTTACATTTAATTAGTCTCCAATTATGTAGAAAAAGTGTCCCTCGGTACGTGAGGCGTGTGTCTTTGCCTCGCGCCCCGCGCCTGAGATCCACGGGCCCTCATCGCCTCGGTGCGCCTCGCGCCTTTTAAAACCAAGATCTTTGGAGCTTGTCAATGGTTTAAATGTAGCTCGGTGGTGTCATTATTCAGATTACTCGTGTCATTTAGAGCTTAGGTGGGACATCTGCCAAAACCGTGACCTTGTCAAGTATTCGTGTTCTATAGGCTCTGTTTTTTTTATACCCCTTTATAGTTTTACTGTAAACCATAAAATTGTGTGTTGGAAGAAAAAAGATTTTCCTTTTTGTTATCCACAACAAGGTACAGAAATCAACCCTGAGTGGGTAGCTCAGTTGGTAAGACTTTTGAGATTTATTCCATAGGTCCCAAGTTCGAGTCTCCTCAGGGCCATGGAGGCTTTACCGATCGTTTACTTCAGGGCCCATGGGACTAGTTAGGCAAAGCCTAGATGAAAAAAACAAGGTACATAATTCGTAGATGGCTTCTAAAACTGACTGTATATCCTATGTTATGTCCCCTCAGTCATTAGTGCACAATACTTGCACCCCTAGGAAGGTCATTTCAGTAAGTCTATATTGTTGTTGTTGGTGGCGGTGTATTTCTATCTGACTTACCATAATAACAAGGTTGAAAAATTGGAACAATTTTTGGGGAACAGAGCAGTAGAAATAGTACTCAGAAGTTTTGGAAGGATTAATAAAACAGATTGAGAGAAGTTTACCAGTGGTTTCCTCCTCCTCTCTTGTGATAGTGACTTTGAACCAAAGCCAAGATTCAGCAGGTTTATTTGTGGTGGAATGTTCTTAGCTATGTGTGACATTTGTGTATGAATATCAATGTACGAGCTGCATTATTTTAGCACAATCAAAA
Organism: Pharnaceum exiguum; assembly: GCA_900322385.1. Lineage (NCBI taxonomy): Eukaryota > Viridiplantae > Streptophyta > Magnoliopsida > Caryophyllales > Molluginaceae > Pharnaceum > Pharnaceum exiguum. The sequence continues at coordinate 162,009 of ONZK01003584.1, forward strand.
TGTTTTCTTTGAGCTATTGTCTTATGAATTTGCGAGTTGCTCATTTGTTTCCTGAGGATAACAGATGCCATCTTATGATTGTAGGAGCATGATGCTGAAGGCACTGATGCAGATCATGAGGCAGGGGAAGATGTTGTAGTTGAGGAGTCTAATCCTGGAAATGGGCCGATTGCTTCTGCCATCGGTTTTATGACCAGGTTGGCCTCCGGCATATTTTCTCGAGGGCTTAGACATGGGGATTCGTTTGGGTCTGATTCCTCTGCAGACAATGAAATTGAGGAGGAGATACATATCTCTGATGGAACACCTTCTCAAGATCCTAGTGTGATTGACATTGATGAACACATGAATCCAGAATGTGGTGAAAAAGCTGCTGACATGGTGTCTAACAAATCGGTGGATGTATCTGAAGCTGTTTGTGATCAGTCAGATTTTGCAGGCGGTTCCTACAGCTTTAGGCGCTTTGATACTGCAAAAGATCCCTGTGACCATTTTTTCAGTGCCAACATATCGGTAAACATTTTTCTATTGCATACGTGTTGTTAATTCTTATTCCCTAAGATAATTGTGAAGGGATTCTTGTTTTACATTCCACCTTTGTGTTGTGTGGGGTTTAATGTGTGGTGAAGCCATTTTTGTTTTAACTGGAACAAATATGTGTGATATTGGAATTTCTGTTCTTTGGTAAATAAGGCTTTTTAGCATGCTTAGATTGCCACTGTGGCACCTCTGAAATACTGCTGTAGCATTCCTGTGTCTAACAAGGCCCTATATTTTCTGTGTTGAATATAATTTCAGGGCAACAATGGAAGAAAGTGGCTCAAGAAGGTGCAGAGAGATTGGAATATACTGCAGAACAATCTCCCAGGTTTGTGTAATCTCATATGTATGTTTCCATGGTGATCAAATGTTTCTGAAATCAGTGTTGACTTTCTGCTGCAGATGGAATTTATGTACGCGTATACGAGGACCGAATGGATCTACTGAGAGCTGTGATTGTAGGGGCTTATGGGACACCCTACCAAGATGGTCTCTTTTTCTTTGATTTTTTTCTTCCTCCTGAGTATCCTGATGTGCCACCGGTGAGCTTATTTAAAACCACATCATATGAATTAAGTAAGGTTTCATAGGGATGTTGCTCTAATTTTTTTTGGGGGAAAAATATCATCTTGCAGTCAGCTCATTATCATTCTGGGGGATGGCGGATAAATCCTAATTTGTATGAGGAAGGCAAGGTGTGTCTTAGTCTTCTTAACACTTGGACTGGTAGAGGAAATGAAGTTTGGGATCCACAATCTTCAAGCATCCTTCAAGTTTTAGTTTCACTTCAAGGACTAGTTCTCAACTCAAAGCCATACTTCAATGAAGCTGGCTATGATAAGCAAGTGGGGACTGCTGAAGGAGAGAAAAACTCATTATCCTACAATGAGAATACTTTCTTGCTTAATTGCAAAACGATAATGTACCTTATCCGGAAGCCTCCAAAGGTAAGATTCTATAATAGTACTCAATATTCATTGCAACTGAGAGACTTAAGAGCTTGTTTGGTTTCTTTAACATTCCCATAGGATTGCTACTTTCCTAGGAAAATGAAAATTTAGTCATCAATGAATAAGATAGTGCTTGTGATATTATTTGTAATTGTATGTGTAGGCATTGAAAAAAAAACTGTTATTTAGTGGTTGAGTGTCTTCATTACTCATCACTCATCAGGCAATGTAAACTCTCTGGAACAAGTTGACCAGTCAGCATGAGATGTTATCTGTAGTTAGTGTAGTGGACGGCTTTTCTTTTTTTCTTTTTTCTTTTTTTTTTTTTGGGGGGGGGGATGCCTCCCTCCCTGCCACTCTTTCAGCTATTAGTGTTATTTAGTTCAGTCTTTGTGAAAGATAAAAGTGGCTGGCTGAGCTGTGCGGCAGTTCTTTTTGCATAAGTTTCAAGCTTCCACATTGATGTTTAGTTCGCTAATGTAAATTTCAGGACTTTGAAGATCTCATCAAAGAACATTTTAAGCACCGTGGTTATTATATCCTGAAGGCCTGTGAAGCATACATGAAAGGCTATTTGATTGGTTCTTTAGCGAAGGATGCTTCGATGACTGATAAGAGTGAATCTAATGCCACATCTGTTGGCTTCAAGTTGATGATGGCTAAGATTGTGCCAAAGCTTTGCTCAACTTTGAGTGAAGCAGGAGTTGATTGTCATGAGTTCCAGCACCTGCAGCAGTTGTAGTTGATGTCTTTAACATTCTCAGCATTTTACCCTGCACCAGAGGTAAGCCTTTATCACCCACTTGAGTGTACCCAAGTGATGTAAATTCTGGTCAAATTCGAATGGTCATGTCTTAAGCCAAGCTTATGCCTTCTGGTTGCTTCTATCATCAGCTCGAGTTTTTGGGAGCATAACGCGAGGTTGTATGCGTGGTTGGAAGCCCTATCTCATATGAATTTGCAGTATATGCCGGAGGAGATACTAATGGACTGGACTAACCTTGTTGACATACCTTGATTCTTTAATATTGCTCTGACGACGAGAAAGATTTTACCGAATAGCAGAAGTGCCAAAGGAAACGGACCATCTTGCATTTACTTTTGTCCCAAGATACCCTGTTTATTGTTCGTTTATATACTTCTGGAAAAGCTATGTTACAGTCTTACAGATAGTTTTTTGTGTGCATCTATGTTGCAAATTTGCAGTGATATAGATAGGTGGTCTCCCATAAAAGGTTTTTTCTTTTTTTGGGGAGGGACAAGGGGTGGGGGGGGGGGGGGGGGGGGGGG
>ONZK01003584.1:165211-187336 GCA_900322385.1 Pharnaceum exiguum
TAATTACATTGTACCTTATCAGCTGCATTGTACATGATAATGTGCTGCATTGAGCACTGAAAAATCTTTGTCAGCATGAAAGCTGTAGTTCCAATCTAGTCATCATCATTTTGTACGAGTATATTTTTTTGGACAAGGGATGAAGCTCTTGATCGCTAGCTTTGGCAGCTGGCATATGAGGGCTTCTCCGACTATACTTCTAGGGATTTTGTTAACATAATTAATTTTTTTTGACCAAAGTCATCATCATCTGTCAATATTCCATTTTCAATATCTCTCAACCCTGAAGAAGTAACTTATTAAGCCTCAATGTGATTGCTTATCCATGGAATGCCGCCGCAACAGCAGCTTTGTGTAGTGTGCGAAATAACCAATCCATTTTGTATTTAAAATGTTCTACCCGTGCATTGTTGCACATGATATCAAAAAGAAGAGATACGATTGTACATCTAAAATCGGTGCATATGTGACTCGAGATGGCATCGATTGCAGTTGTGCTGTACGGATTGATTTTCCACCAACATATATGCTATTGATAAAATGCACAACAACAAAAACTAAAACAGTCCCTTTAGTACTGTTCCACATGATTGACCTCATATTGTTGCTAATTTAGTCGCTTGACTCGAGGATACTCGTGTTCAAGAAAGGTTAATGTCAAGTGATGCTCAAGAACTTGTGTTCACGCATGTCAAATTCACCAATGTATCACACATGGTCTCGTTATATGTGTGAACAACAATCCAGCTGCAATACTCCAGAAAAGAAGAATGCTGGGTGTCTGGACATACAATCTTGCTTGCGGGCAATGGTGTCAACCAAGCACAGTAATTCTCTTTCTCCATCTGCGTACAGTTTCGGCAATCAAGACTTCACATTACAACCCAATACTCGGTAGAAGGATCAACCCCAAGTTAGTCCTGACCTATACCGCTGTTCTGTGGTAAAGTTACAGTTCTAGTACACAATCCTTGAAACCAAAGAATTGTCCTCACTGCCTCCACCTTTTTCACAAGGGAACTGGCGCATGCTTTCAAAATATAATTCAGAGAATAGAGAACCAGCATACATGGCCAAAAGTGCACTCTGGTGATGTTGACCCATTCAATAGAGGCCAAAAGTTTCTCCAAAATCACAGGACAGAAGATCATTGCAAAACCAAACACACAGGACAAAGCAAAGCTGAAGAAATCGTCCAAATTCTATTTTGGTTACTTAAGCCGATGTGGGCTAATAAGGATTGTGATTACAAACATCTTGTCAAAGATGAGTGGTGTATATGTATTAAGGTTAGGTCAGGAGAGCGATTCTGAAAATGACAATGGAAAGAAGATATCAATCCCATGGCACCACTCAACCTATGAAAACCAACAAGAGAGGCATTGTGGGGTAATTCAGGAGCAACAGACATGACCATAACAATAACAAAGATGGGACATTGCAAATCAATGTAAAAGTAACAGCAAGTATTATTCTTTTCTTCCTGCAAAATCACTTGTTCTTCTTGATTTAAAATGCAGAGCAGTCAAGTATTATAAGTATCCGCGAGTCGAAACGCAAAACCCCCAACACAACAAAACACAACAACAACAACAACAGGCAGGCAGGCAGGCAGGCAAAGATATCAACTTTTTTCACTCACTCACTCACTCATCCTGGAACTATTTAATTAAAAAAAAGAAGAAGAAGATTAAGTTTCTACATTAGTAAATAAAAAAAGGGTTCCTAATAATAATAATAAAGGAAATCAAAGGTTACGGATGATGTTTCTGGCACGGAGGAACCTGGCGACGGGAGGAGTGAGCGCGAGTGTGATCGGAACCCTTATAGGGAAGAGAGCCTTGTTGCAGAGGAACGCGAGGGCGAGGGCCCCACCGCTGGAGGCAGCCAGCTCAGCAGTGCGATTGCGAACCTGAGAAGTTGGTGTTGGTGGGGGCATGTTGGAGTTGGCAGTGGTGGGAGTGATGGTAGTGTTGTCTTGATTCCCACCAGCACCGCCGCCAACTCCGCCGCCCATGCCGACCTTGGCGAGGAGTGACTCGACGTCGACGTTGCTCTTGATAGCGATGTAGAGCCCGCCGATGGACGCCGCAGAGACGGTGAAGTGTACCCCTAACGCCACTTTCCCGTATTTCTTGAACAGCTGCTTGAATCTCCCACCTGTGCTCGCCGCTCCTGCCATTTTTTCTTCGATTGGAAGAGAGAGAATGTAATTGTGATTTGAGAGAGAAAGAAATGGCGAAATGGGGTTTATCTAGGGTTCTCTTTGATTTGCTGGTCAAGAAAGGAAAGGAAACAAAGAAAATTTCTTTTTGTTTTGGTTTTGGTTTGCTAGTCAAGACAACACCACACCACACCACACCACACCACACCGTATTAGGTATTACAATACAGTCTTCAGTACAGTATATAGTCTACTAGAACAATACTGTACTGTATTAGATATATGGAGTAACTTTTTTTTTTTATGGTTTATTACATTACATTACATTACGGCTCATACTCCTCGTCTTTAAGTTCAATTTAGTTGGTTTTTGGCATTTCATCTCCTAACTTGCATATGTATAAATTTTAATTCCTATATAAATTCGTAATTCTTAATAATCATTGAAAAAGTTTCAACATAATTGAGTGTTAAAAACCAATTTAGGAGGAACAAAGTAATTTTTTTCATTTTCAACCTCATGTACGTATATAGAGTAATTGACCGGTTTATAAAAGACTTTGAAAAGAGGCAATGCAAAAACAAATTATACTTGTAGTGGACTAGTAGTAGTTAGTTAGTCCCTTTGAACAAGTAAACAAAAGGGATGATTTGAGCCGTTTTTTGACAAGGACTACCAGCTTAGTGAGCTAGTTATGACTTTTTTTTTATTACAACATGATACAAACACGTCATATCATGTAAATGTGTTATGTGTAGACAACTAGACGTGCCCTTCCATTCCCCACATTCAATTCTTTTCCTGCTCTTGTTAAACATTAAGCATCATATCGATCATCAGCTATGGCCATCATGGGTGGAAACAAGGCATCACTCAAAGCTTCTTATCCTAGTTTGGTGAATTCAATCACCATAATCTGTGCATATTCGTTGCTCTTTTCCGCTGCCAAATCCGAAGACATCATGGTAGGTGATGATGACAACAGGTGGACCGATGGCTTTAACTACGTCCCCTGGACAAAACAGCACAATTTCACAGTCGGCGATGTTCTTGGTATGTATGAATCTTGCTACATTTACATTTTTGCTTTGCCTTGAATTGTCTGGAATATTAATTGTTGCTAATTGATTATCTAAATAGATGATCGATGAGCAAAGTCAACTATTGCTAATGAGCGTGGCTAACTCGTTTAGTGGCTTTTACTTGGGGTTGCATTTGTGCAGTATTTAGCTACTCAGAAGGGAAGCACAATGTGTACGACGTACCCAAGGCAACATATCAGTCTTGTAATCTGACCGATGGATTCAATGCCCTGTATGACAGCGGGAGTGATCGTGTGGAGCTTAAAGAGGCCAAACAATATTGGTTTATTTGCACTGTGGATCATCATTGTTCATTTGGTATGAAAGTTGCCATAACTGTTTCACAATCTAATGCCACTTTTAATGGAACAATAATGGCCAATCAAACTATCCGCCCGTCAATCAGTTCTGGGATTCACCTCCTAATAGCTGCTGGTTTGTCCATCTTGGTTATCTTCATAGCTTGATTCTTGTATGTTTGAATTCTAATAGCCTTTGATTGTTGTTGTTTCACTGATTTCAACTGTGATTAACGTTTGTCTGCACCATTTTAACTACTTTTTCATCAATGCAAAGTTCCAAAGTTTGGCATCATTGATCAGTAATCACTTTATTTTCTCTCTACTTTCTATATGATGTATGGCTGTATGCGATTGCCTGTATGTAAGCAGTCTTTTTTCTTTGCCTCTGAATTTTACCCTTTGCTGCCGAGAGGTGAATGAGCTACCTCACAGTTACATACTTACATCACGTAATCAGGTATCATCTTCCACACATTGTTATGAAAAGCTGAATGAAAAGAACATCTGAATAAAATCCCGACTTACCCCTAGTAGGTAAACTAGTACAAAGGTTGTTTTTGATAGACCACAAAGAAGAAAGAAACATATGACAGAGTAAATAGTTCATACAAAGCCTACTGTTGTTATCCAAAACAAAAGAAAGAAAAAATGAAACACATAATTAAGCTGAAACTGATGTCAGCAGCCTACTAGTTGGGGGTTATTGACAGATTAACTTCTCTTCAACCGAGTGGAGTCTCATTCCAATGGCTAAAGGTGGTGGAAGTGGCCGTGAAAAGGACCTAGATTGTGGTTTTGAAGATGGTGGGTTTGCTGTTGAAGCTGATGATGGTGATCAATTCCATTTCCGTTCTCTGATGCTTGTGCCATCTCAGACCAAAATCCTGCCTGGCTACGTGTTGCCTCAAGTAATGAATCCCTCAGATAGTCTGCTTGCACTATTTCACTATCCCTCTTCTAGCAACAGCACCAATCAACCCACCAACAGAACGAGAAGTATAATTAAGATTTTGAAATTACAAGCTAATCACGCTCACATTAGTACCTGAAACGTAGTGTTTACCTTCACTGTGAAGACGTAGGAGACAAGACTGATGCAGCTGGTCATGTTCACATTGGTTATCTCCAAGCCAAGACAGCTCAAAGCCTCCATAAGTCTCACAAAGCCACCTTTCATTTGCTCACCGAATACCTTGATAAAGAAATCATTCCCTTCTAGCTGAGCAACTTCTACTTGCACCTGCATTTCCCACCGAACTTATGAGCTTTCAAGAAAACAAACCGAAAGACGAAATTATGATTAGCTCAGCAGTTCACCTCCATTTGCTGCCCTTTGTCATTAACACCATCAAAATCATGACTTATCTTTGAACTTTCTGATGCTCCCATATGCTGATATCCGTTAGCAGGCTTTTCGTGATCATAGTCTCCTCCAAATCTAGTCCTGATCACATTAGAAGACTCGGGTGTGAAAGCACTTTGGTGAAGGGGATGATGGTGATCTGGCCTGTTAGCGTAGTCAGCGTCTTCATCATCAGAGTTCCTCTCAAGCTCATTTTGCAGATCATCGGCCTCCTTCTGCAGCTCTTGCACATATTTAATAGCATCACCTAGTATTGAAGCTCTGTCCAGCTTGACATTTTTAGAGGAAAAAGAATCTTATCAATAAATCCACCAAAGATAAGTGCTTACCAATATGCTTGTAGCATCCTGAGATGAGTGCATTTAAGGCTTACCTTAGATATGTTGGGAACCAAAGAACGCAGGTTGTAAAGCCTTTCATTCAGTTTCTTCCTTCTCTTTCTCTCAGCCATGAGATTCTTTGACTGCGGTCCTTTGTTGGTAGCCCTTCTCCGACACTTTGGATCGTCATCCTCATCGAGATGATCACTGTCAGAGACAGAGTCAGCTCGGCCCATCTCATGCTTTGGTAGTGATCCCTTTTCGTCCGCTAATTGCTGCTGCTCAAGATTTACTGAATGGTCCAGAACGTGCAACTTACTATTGTGCATATTCCCAGTGTTGTTCATTAGATCCTCAAAGCCATTTTCCGTCATGGAGTTGAAGGTGTTCAGTTGCTGCTGCTGGTGATGGTCAACTGGAAACGAGTCATTTGATGCCTCTTGAAAATTGCTTCTTGTCTTGCTGTTGTCAGGCATATAATTATACTGTTGCATGAAACTTGTGGAGGAATTGGATAAGTTGATTTGATCAACTGCAGTCGGATCACAGTTCGCTAGGTTGAGGTTGTCCACATGAGTATTAGCAGGGGAAAATGCGGTCTGTGACTCATTAATGTTGATAAATTGATCCCTAAGAATCTGATTACTGTTGTTGAGATCAGACAAAGAGGTTTGTTGGAGCTCATGTATCATCCCATTGTTTGTTGTGAAGCTAGGGCCTGTGGTTCCTGAGCTGCTCATTGCTTCTTGCTCCATCAAGGTGGTGCACTGGGTCACAACATAGTCTACGACACTTTGGTCTTCATTTACCTTCAACCAATCAAAAAAAAAAATTAAAAAAGACAAGACCATACACTGCTGATAAGCATGCAGAATGTAGCAAAGCAAGAAATCAAAGAAGATGAGAAGATGGTTTACTTGTTTTGCTGCAAAAAGTTCCGCAAGTCCACCAGGGATTGGGATCAACACTTTTGTATGAACTGCCATCTGTTCATAGTAGAGGACAAAGATTTTATTGTAGTAACCGAGTCCCCAAAATGGAGGACAGCAGTAAGATGTTCTGCACACTAGTAACTGAATATAACTTACTTCATTGGGGCTTAAATCTGACACATTGGAGAAGTTTAGCCATCTGGGTTGGTTTGATATAAGGGTCTCCATATTGATCCTATGTTACAAGCAAGAAGTCATTCTTAAATTGAGGAGATACTAACTCTATCAGACTATCACTATTCACCAGGGAAACTGAAGATATGAGGAGCAGGAAGAAACGGATAAAACAGTACATACCCATCCAAGGGATGAGAAGATGGCAACTGGGTGAGTAGTTCACAAGTGGTCATTCTGGGGTGCTGGAACAGAACATCCCTGCAAGAAAACAGAAACTCTTCACCTGCATTCCCATTTTCGATGTGCCTTTCACTTCCAGCACAACAGCAGTCCATAAACTCCAGAAATCTGCATAAGAGAAGAAAGCTAACGATAAATCCAATTGGACCAAACATCATATCGTCATGTTTCAAAGTAGGTGCAAAACGGAACCTATGATCTTCGCTCAGCCTCCACAGGACACAGTAGTCCCAGGTGTTTGATCCCACCAGTTGCCTCAGCCTTTCTAAAGGATTTGACATAATGCCCAAGTTCCCTTCACCATAACAAATAATTGTCAAATTGTTAGCCAACAAACAGCAGCTGTAACTCTGTAAGAAGCTACTGCATATATAAACCTTACTCTCTATTAATGCAGCTATATATAGTCGTCTCGTCATATATTAACTGTCATTTTTGCATCTTCTGCAGTACATATATGTTCTCCCAAGGATGTTTCCGAGGGAGAGAAAAGGATTTATATTTCATAGTATGTTGAAAGCATGCATTTCATGTACGTCATGCCTTTTGTTCTGAAATATATGCTCATACATCTATCAGGAATTCTTGCAAAGGACACAGATTCTAAATTACATCAGGAATTCTGTAGAAACCCGTGAGATATGTGTAGCCAACTAGCTAGCCACCAGAAACATACGTATATATATAGTACAGCTAGCATTCTGAAGCTAAGGTTGATACAAGCTTTGCAAGGAGACAAGGAAATGATCAATGTGAGAAAGTGAAGTACAGTACAGTACCTGCAGGCCGAAAGAAAAACAGACTCTTTGCTCCACGGATGGCTACTTGAGCACTTTCTTTTAGTAGCCAGAGTATGACGCACAATAGATGAAGACAGAAAAGACAGCACAGCAAATTTTGCACGAGCAAATTAGTTAACATTCTTCCAACTTTGTGCTAACATCATTGTACGTTTGCAATGTAGTCATCATCCAATTATTCGATAAAGCTCACCTCATATAACAGTCGTCTTTGGAAAAACGAAGCTAGCTAATAATAAGGAAAATAGAGTAGTATACTGTAAGAATTATTTATACAAGGAAGAGAATTCAAGAATGAGAAGATGCATGCAGGTGATTTATATGTATGTAGGAGCGGGATTGCATTATAGTGCAGGAAAGGGAGGAGGGGTTTCTGTTGGCTCGGTAGGTGAAGTGCAGTGCTGGTGTGAAATTAGGAAGCAGCTATATATGTACTTGTTTCCTAAGTATTAATTTATGTAATTGGATGACGTAGCTGCTAGGAGGGAGTTATGTTAGAGATTAAGTTCAAAAAATTCTAATTTGTTGCAATGATAGGAGGTACAATTTGCATGACCTAAGATGGCGTAACTGCCTAAGTTTTTCATTCGTTTTCGGTTAATAATTCTATCAAATTCTCAACTACTTGCCATCAGATATAGCACACAGAGAAGCACTATTTTAGGATTACTATAGCCTCATTTTCGGATGTCAACATGGTTCTTGAAATTAAGTTACTATTGTGAACTTGTTGAGTGATAAGATCAAGTTTGATACAGCATAAGTAGATACAACAACTAACCGAGCGTAATCTTATTTAATGGGGGTACTCATGGGTCGAGATGTACGTAACCTTACCCCAATTTGTGAAAATAGGGAGGTTGTTTTCAAGATTGACCTTAAATGCATTGCTACATTGAAGACTTCTCGCAACTTCATTTAAAATAAGAAATATCGAAAGATTTTGTGCCATTTTGCTATTGTTCATAATCACCTAAAGTTGAAAGATGAAGATGATTCTCCAACTTTCATCGACAAGGACACAGACCATCGCAATGCTTCTTTTAAATTAAACAGTCGGATTCCCCTTATCCGTACTAGTTCTGAGTTGACTGTTAGACGCCCCGGGAAGGCCCCTAAAGAGGTCGTTCCCAATTTGTCCCCTGGGCGGCACGCGCTGACCCACTCGCCACGCGACCAGCTTGAGCATATCAACGGCAGCCGGCAGGTTCCGAACTGGGACCCTCGTGCCCATCCCTCATAGTCAATCCTTTTCCCGAAGTTACGGGTCCATTTTGTCGACTTCCCTTGTCTACATTTTTCCATCGACCAGGGTTGTTCAACTTGGAGACATGATGCGGTTATTATGAGTATGACCGAGCGTGATTGGAACTTTTTCCTCCGGATTTTCAAGGGCCGTCGGGGGCGCACCAGCCGCTGGACCGGCCTACCGAGGGCCCCACCGACGTCTCCGGAGTCCTTAACGTTGCCCTCAACCTTACGTCCTGCTTTAGGAATTTCAACCCAATTCCCTTTCAATGCTCGTGCTTAAAACGCTATTGAACTAACACTAAACCAACAAAAAAAAAAAACACAGAAGTACAATACACACTTCTCTTTATAAGACTAACACTATGCACCTATTAATTTTAGAAAGATATAAATTCAAATATAAGTTAGTGGGGTTTGAGAATTTTTTTCCCAGTTTTACTCGCCATTTGTCTCCTTCATATTGCAATATTCTAGAATAATGATTGATTGTACCCTCTATTACCCAAAATTTTAAATTCACAATCTAACAAGTAACTTATAACTTAAACACTAACACCTTATAATAATCATTATGGATTTAGATGAAATTTTGCAATGAGCAAGTGCCTCAATTTTTAATTTTATTATTATTATTATTTAATAGAGGCGGGCCAAAGCATTGACGCACCATCTTCCTTCACATTCACAGGGAACGCTTAATAAACAATAACAATAACAATAACAATAACAATAGAGCCAGGAGGGTAACAGCGTAACACCACACTTTCTTCCTTCTCCTTCTCCTTCTCCTTCTCTTTCTCTATTCAAGCATTGAATCGCTCGCTATTATTTATAATACTATCAATTTTCTCTCTCGCTCTCTTTCCTTTGGATTTAGATTATAAACGCAATCGAGTCTCTCCCCTCCTCTCCTTGTCCATCTCCTGCAAATTAAAGCGCAAAGGTAATTAAATATTGTATTGTTGGATATAACCCAATTCTGCGACCACTGTGACACTGTCTGTCTGTCTGTCTGTCTGATACCAATACGATACCCTCACTCTTAACCTTAATTTGTCTACTAATTCAAATTACAGACAGTAACCCTAATTTCATTTATTTCATAATTAGTAGCGCTTCACCGTTGTCGCCCTGACGTCTAGGGTTTTATTTCTAATTTTAATTTGGGCCTTCCTTATTTCTCTGCAGCTGCACCATATAACTATTATATTATATATTAGTATTAATAGAGAGGTGGTGAGCCAACAATTAATCAATCAAATAATCAATACCAATGGAAAGGGGAAGAGCAGTTCACCCAGAATGTATAAACGCATGGAACCCATATCACGAGTGTGTCGAGTATTGCTTTCGCAAGATTGCCGATGCCAAAGCGAAAGCCAATGCCAATCTTAAGCCAATCCCAGATGTTGCTGGTACTCTCTACTCTTTCTTTCTTGTTTTTTGTATAAATAATTAATTGCTGCTGCTGCTGCTGCTGCTGCTGCTGCTGCTTCTACTTATATAAGACCTAAAAGGGTTCCTATTGTAAAAAGATCTTATCTTTTCATTTATGTGCTCCCTGCTTAATTGCCCTGTATTCATTCAGATGGCGCCACTCAAGTTAGTGGTAGTGCCCCAAAACCTGATGCACCTGCTCCTTCCAATGAACTTGAAGAATCACACGATGCACCCGCAGAAGATCCTTCCGAAACTGCTGTTGATGAACAACCTATTGACGTCTCCATGCTCACTGGGAGGCAGAAAAGGTTGTTCGAGCTCCGCCTTAAGATGGTCAGTACGCTACTTTCATTAGTTATCTTCTTACTTAAATGTCCTGTTCCATGTTGCTCAGTCTTTTGAGTATTCTGTTTGCTCTCTTTTGGCAGAACGAGGCAAGAAAAGCCAACCAAACTGCTATGGTGGCGGAGAAGAAAAGAATGGAAGCTCCTAAGGAATCTAGGGGAATTTCAAAGGATAATTGGCTTGAAGAGAGGAAGAAGAAGGTCGGCAAACTTCTCGAAGCCAACGGATTGGACATGACTAAGGCATACATGTTGGACACTCAGGAAGCAGCCGCCGCAAAATACAAAAAATGGGAGAAGGATCCTGCCCCTGTTGGATGGGATGGTATGTCCTCTTTTCTAACTTTTCAGTTTTAATTGATATTACAAGGGTTTATACTGTAACCTTTTCTTGTTCAATGATTTATCTTTGAGGAGTAAATTTATGAACTTTCTGTAAAATTTGTCATATAACTTACATTGTCTCAAACATTATTAGTGTTTTTTCTCTTAGTCAACTACTCTAGTTGTTTTAGTCTGGGTTCAGAATTACCAAAATAAAATCGTATGGGAAAGTCACGGTCCTTTTACTCTTTTTCTAACAAACTTAGTTGTTCATAAATGAATTACTGGTGCCGCTGTCTTCTGTTGTTGTATTTACAGATATGGTGCAGCTCTAAATTTAGTTCTACTTCTCTTTCTTTTCCAAAGCCTTAGTCCCAAATCTATTTGGGGTCGGCTAACAAGACCAAATGGGACGCTCACTCACACATTCCAAAATCGGTCCACACCGAGGAGATGTGACTTGGTTTGTTGTGGTGGATTTCACCTGCCTATCATGCAACTATCCTCCTCTATCCGGGCCTAAGACCGGCAATGAATTGCTTATAACACTCACATGCACAATTAGCTTTAAATTTGGTTATCGTCAGATATTGAGATAGGTGGTGGCGTTCCTGCTAGTTCACCTATTAGCAGTTTTGGTTGTTTGTATTCTAGTAAAGACATGCTCATTGCTTATGGATGGATTTTAGTTGAAGGTTGCTTCGTAACCATTAGCCATTGACAAGGTTGGTTGATAAAAAACATACTATCTTGGGTGACATCAAGTCTAGGTCAATTGCCAAGAGTGATTGATATGAACAGACTCCTTTTGTTACTGTTGGCGCGTAGATTTATGTGGTCCAGAATTTCCTTGGTAATCCTGTCTATTCTCTTTAATTTTCATTGCTCATCCTAGACCCGTCAATCAGGTTTGGGTGACTCCGTAACATCAAGTCTATGTCAATATCAAGTTGGACGGAGTTTAACAATGCTCCTTAACCTTGAATGTTTGGAAGTTGGATCCATATGAAATCTACCTCGTACGATTTATTGGGTTTTTCTTGTATGGCTGGAAAACGTGAGAGGAAGAAAGACCTGAATCGCCCTTACCAAATATAGGGTCTTTTACACGATTGGGGATGCATAAAAGAAGTCCCAGCGCAAAATCTTTTGGATTAGCTATCCTTGAAATTAGTGAATTCAGCAGGGAACAAGCCTCTTAGGGAAGATAGTAGAAAAAACCTTCAAGAGAGGTATTGGAATTGGGAAGTCGAGAAACTAAAGACTACTTATAACTATGGCAGTAGTAGTTGTTCTAGTCTTTAGGAAGGGCTTCTTAAATAAGAAATAGTGTTTTATAGGTGTTTAAAGATTCTTTGGGTTTAATGAAGATTCCCGTCTTCCTTGTATTCATCAAATCAACCGACTCCAACAGTTTTGGGACTGAGGCTAAGCTTTGTTGTTGTTGATGGTGTTGCTTGTATTCAACCCTGAGTGGGTCAGTTAGTTGGTAAGAAGAGTTAGTGGGTAAAAAGTACTTCTCAGATTTATTCCAGAGGTCCCAAGTTCGAGTCTTCTCAAGGCCATTGGAGGTTGTACCTTTCTTTTACTTCAAGGTCCGTGGGATTAGTTGGCAAAGGCTAGATACCCATGTTATCTAATAAAATGAAGTTGCTTGTATTCATTAATAAATCACATTTAGTGAGAAAAAAATCTGTATAGAAAACAATTACTGAGTATTTATAGTTATCTTGAGTTCTTGACAATGTGCCATATTTTATGCCCTAATTACATTGGTCGTGTCGTGTAACCCACTAAAGTAACATGACAAGACCCCTTTACTCATACCCATTTATTCTGTATGGAATTGTGTCAATTTTGGCCAGTTTTAACTTTTAAATGAAAGTGAGTCATTATGCAGATTTACTCGAATTTTTTCATGTTCATTTTGAAATTTGGTACTTGCTGTGTTTTGATTAACTTTAGTAATTCAGGTTGATGACACTAACCCTAAAATTTCCGCGTTGATTAGGTTTGGGTTATCTTTGGGTTAGAGGCAGAAAAGTCATGTACAAAACATGTATAATTAGGTTAAGTTTCGGGTTGGGTTTCAGGACTAGTCACTTTTACCACGTGTGCCCTTCAACATAGCATTTTTATAGAAATTTGTGTCCTTTTAACACTTAACCCATCCAAACCCATTCAACAATTTTGTACCCTGAAAAAGAAAAAATTGAACCACGGAAATAAAAGGGAATTAGAAAGGTAAGGAGACTGAAAGAGAAAAAATAGCAAACTTGAGGAAAAAAAGACTTACCGTAGAGATGGAGTGAAATCAGTTGTGTGAAGGTGTTAAGCTGGTGGCGAGAAACGTAATGCAGAGAGAAAGAGGGAGTGAAAGGGGAAATAGAAACAAAAAAGTGTGGAACTGTGTGAGTGGAGAAAAGAAAAAGAATGGTGGGCTGCCTCATAGAAAGAGGTAAAGGAACAACTTGGAGTTACTGGAATGGTATGGTGTAACTGTCAAAAATAAAAATGAAAACGTTTACAAAAAGTTGGGCTTTTTTTTGTTAAATACTTGCTACTTGTCTAGAAAAAGTTGATGGAAGGGGAGTGTGAAATGTTTGTACACTCTGGCTTTAAAGAATGCATTCATTTACAAATTTCTATGTTGTCTTGTCTTGTAGTGTTTAATCAAAAAGCATTGTATAATGCATACAAGAAGCGTACAAAGAACTTAAATGTTGATCATGAAGGATACAACAAGATGAAAGAGGAAGATCCAGAGTTTTATCGAGATGCTTCGAGCCTTCAGTATGGAAAGGTTTGCACACATACCTGGCTTTTTCTTCCTGTAATGTAAAGATTGTGGCTTTAGTTTATATTTGTTAACACTTCTTGATTATATAGTCTACAAAGATTTCGGAAGACAAAATCGATAGAATGGTCAAGGAGCTCAAGGATAGAGAAGAGAAGCGCACATCATTTAGTAGGAGGAGGAAGTACCGTGAGGAGAAGGATATTGATTCAATCAATGACCGTAATGAGCACTTCAATAAGAAGATTGAACGAGCATTTGGGAAATATACTCTGGAGATCAAAAACAATTTGGAGAGGGGGACTGCGTTGCCTGACTAAGGTACTCCTACATCTGATACCTCCTTTGTTCCGCTCTTGTGTGTTTCTGTTACTGTTCAACCTTTTTTTCTTTTTTAAAATTGATAGTTGGACTGTGCAGTGCTATATTTTGTGGAAGTCTTATTCTCATGTCTGACTATATTTGATGTCTGCCTTGTTAGTTTTCTGTGCCACGTGTTTCTCAGTGTTTACATCTAATTGTATTGTTGGGCAATTATAATCTCTCATCGGTTTAAGTACACAAGTTTTTCTGAGCATAGGCCAGCCCTGCACCCGGACACTTCCTAGCTGCGCTCTTTTATCATGAGTGACTGAAGAGTTGAAGTCGCTCCTTCTTTTCAAGGGTTCAATAAGTCCATTTTTAGCTTGCGGTTTTTAGTTTCATGAAGAGTCTGAGAATTTGTATGATTGATTGGTGAGCTCAATATTTTAATTCAATGATCATGACAAACATTGGGCCATTAGATGCATTATGTAAATATGGCACTGCATGATACATGATAGCATGCAATTACAATTTTGTCATTTAGTTTAAGGGACCAAGGAGTGATTCTTTAATCGTGAACGATCCTATTATATGAAATGCAGTCATTCCGTTGCATAATTAAGCATTGTTACTTCGTAGGCGGGAAATCTGGGGTCCTAACTATTGCATGTCCCTTTCTTATTATTATTTTGATTCAATATGATCCACTGGCCCACTATCATGCATGATACAACAAGGGGAAGGGGGAATTTGAACTTGAGACATCAATCTCTTCCATTAGGCTAAGCTGTATTTTTCTTGACAATACCTGGCAGGAACAATGTGATCTTTCTTCTTCTTCTTTTCCCCCTCTTTGTAGTGTGCATCTACTTTGAGGCTTTGAGCATCTGAATATTGACCGAAATGTGGTAGATTTGAGTACATCCCATTTGATTTTGGACTTCAGTTGGGTCCTTTTGACTAAAAGTTTGGAAGTTTTGCTGTCTGATTGCATCTTTCAAGCAAAGATTGTTGTGCAATGTGAATCTTATCTAATTTAGTATGTAGTATACTGATTTCTGTTGTGGCCTAGTAGGCGGTATTTGGTGAAGCAAGGAAATAATGGTGGTAGTGTTTGACCTGTTCGCTACATTTGCGATATATGAAACCTGAATGAATTTATTTGCAGTGTTTGCCTGATGCTTTTGTTGACACTGTCTTTGTCTTCCTTACAGGCGCATCTCTCCTGGGTAGCTCATAAGCTCAACAAGCTGGTTGGGGCTAGTGCTGATGGCATATTCTTGTAAAGTTTCTCCATCTTATCCAGGGACCAGCAAACTGTAGTTTTCGGCTACTTTGTTGTACAATACGTGCATGTTGGTATTCAGCATCTGGACTGTTACTTGAGTACTATCTACTCTTTGCTACTACTTGAAGATGTCATGTACGCTACGCTGGGAGTGACCAGAATTACAAATATGTCAGTGACTGCTTGCTTGACATTTCATTAGCTTTTGATTTGCCATATGTGAATTTAACTTGCTGGAGCCCTTCATCTACCCACCCACCAAGCGCAGAGGAGTTTTCTGTTGAAAGGTATTAGTAGTCGTGGCCTTTTGCTCTTCCCTGTAATCCTACAATCTATAGATATGTTCACCTGACATGTACAAATTGTATTTCTAGACCCTCTATGACCAAATTTATGCTGGAGAATTGATCTTTTTTTCTTTTCTAAATAAGTTCTTTCCTTTCAAATTTGTGGTACAACAATGGAGTCATTCTGAAAATATGGGGCAAATGTATACTCCTGTACCGGCTCTTTCGTTGTCCAGCATTGCACGAGGAAGGATCCGTCTAATATCTGATGGGTCATAATATGCTGGACGGGACCTGAACAACCTTAGGAGTTTAGGCACTTGGCTTCAAGTAAAGAGGTTAAGAGCTCGAGACGTCACGGATATGTCGAGTAGTAGAACTGTAGAGGGCTGGTATAGGATTTAAAAAGTTGTACAGCACGTCGTCAGCACTGATGCCATAGGAAGTTACCGTTCCTAGCCCTCTGTGTACCGATCCCGTCTCCCAAGGATACCAAATTACCAAACCTATAAGAAGAAGGTAGGTTTGGTCCTACTTTCACTTCCCCTTACATTGCACGTGAGTAGCGTTTACCCTGAAAGGCGGGGCTGTAATAAATTAGGGCAAGGCAAGGTCATTTTCGCAATCGGTGGCAGAAGGCCCCAGAGATTTACAGTGGTTGCTTGTTGGATTCGGCCATGCCATTCCATTCAATTAGGAATGCAACCCCAATTCAAGCAAATTTAATGGAAAAGGGACAAAATTTGAAATGAAAGGAGAAAGTAAGCCCGGGCTCTCTTTTACAGTACCTTTTTATTAAGTTTGTGGTCCTGATACTTTGTTGCTCTTTCTTAGATATGGGCCATGTCCCTGTCTCTGTCCCTATCGCACGCCTCTTTTTTCACATTGGTTCTCCTACATTAGTTAAACTTAAAATGAAACAGAAGAAAGAATACATCTTTCACTGGTTGGGAATTTGATTTTGCAACTGCTGGAATAATAAATCATCGCTAGTTCAATTTATGAGTTTTCATGCATAATCCATCACAATTGGAGTATCAATTTTGATTCGGTGTACATAGTAACTTGTAAAAAGTAAGGGCGACGTGATAGTGATTAACTTAATTATCTGCATTGTTCATTTGTTCATATTGGTGGTTTAGCACATCCAAAAGAGAGTACTTAAGCACACCATTGTGTTGAAACACCCCATTTGGTCAACATCGTATCAGAAGGTAATGCATGTCCCAATTCTAGGACATCTCCATTTCGAACCCGAGACACTCTTTTGATACCCGAAACAATCACTACAAACAAGTCTCAGTTCGGCGTATAGAACTCAGGTTCGTGCTAGCTAGGTTTCATTATTTAGGTGGTTTATTCATTCGTAGGTTCCAACTTCTTTAGTCCAAGTTAATTATACTCCAGCCTTTTCGAGACCGACTCTTCTGCATGTTTTGTATCACCTGTAACTGTAAGCTGTTGTTATTTCTTCTGCACTGCAGCATATTGTAGTTTACAAAAAAGTTATTTCTTCTGCACTACATTTTGGCAAAGAGCAACAGGGAGCTCTTTGTTTCCGGAACAAATGATGGACGTGTCCAATAGGGTCCCCAACAGCAAATGTAATGGTCGTATTGTAGGTGGATAAAGATCACGCCAAAGAAGTCCCTCAACCCATGTGACCTCCCTAACTCACCTCAGCGGCTCAGCTCATAGAGAAAGCATCAGCCATGTCTTTTATCTTCTTTTCTAGGGTTTCGGTTTGGCCTCTAGTCAAAAAGGAGCCATACCCTTTTTCCAGCTTTAGTTAACATAAAATTTTCACCCTTACCCATACACTACTGACTTTCTGAGTAAAGGAAGACTAGCTATATGTCATGTGGATGGTAATTGTTTAAACCACTAGCTTATCGACACGAGTCTTCCAATCAGTGCGTCTCAGACAAATAATAGGGTTGGGAGTAGGTGCGCAATTAGAGTATGAAGTGTCCCTGTATCATATTATCTCCCCATGTGAAATGACAGCAGCACCAATTTTGCGTACGTTTATTGACCCTTTTATTAGACAGACCTCCTTGGGCCTTGGCCCTGAGGTTGTACTTTAAACTTCAATTTGTAATGTGTTGGTTAGGTGAGGACATTGTAGTGTAGTGTAGCTACAGAGGAGTAACATTGAACACGAACACTAAGTGCGACAAAATGGCACCAAAATTATAAATGTAAAGACGAAACAGAGCAACAATACCAACACTTGATGATGAAGAAGAGGCTAATTCAACAATAATTCACAGTCACAAGCCCAAGAATTACAAAAGGAGAACTATTAAATTAACCAAAAGCAAAAGAAAAGACAGATTAAGATGTTGGAGGGCATACAGAATGTCTCAGCTTAATAATAATAATTCACACAAAAAAACCAACAAATCATCGATTCAATTCAGTCCCTTAGTTGGTAGGGTTGCTGCGGAATGAGCCCAAAGCCTTGATAGCTCCTGCCCTCAAGATGTACTGATGGTATGCTGCTGCTGCCATTGCTCCCAAGAATGGTCCAACCCAGAATATCCACTGTTCACAGTTTTCAAATCAAACAAATTGTCAGTCACTCAACATTACATACAGTAAACGAAGCAGAATTGTAAAGACAATTAAAGAGTTAATATACTCACTTGGTCATCCCAGATCTTCTTGTTGTTGAAGATAACAGCAGCGCCGAAGCTCCTAGCAGGGTTGATACCAGTACCGGTGATGGGGATGGTAGCCAAGTGAACCATGAAGACAGCAAAGCCAATGGGGAGAGGAGCTAGGACAGGCACGTGAGAGTCACGGGCGCTCCTCTTGGGGTCAGTGGCAGAGAAGACGGTGTACACAAGCACAAAGGTGCCAATGATCTCAGCTCCAAGGGCAGTTCCGTTGTTGTATCCTGTTGCCACTGAGTTGGCCCCACCTCCAAGGCCGTTGTAGTAGCTCTTCATGAAAGCCTTGACTAGCCCAACACCACAGATGGCTCCTAGGCATTGTGCTATCATGTAGGACACTGCCCTTACTAAGGACACCTTCCTTGCTAGGAACAGCCCGAATGTCACTGCTGGGTTGATGTGTCCTCCTGTAGTTACGTTGCATTATTTTAGTTAGCATACATACATCCACGTAACAACATATCATCACAACAATATAATACAATATACAAGAGATGTATATGTGTACTGACCAGAGATACCGGCAGTGCAGTAAACAAGAACAAAGATCATGCCACCGAAAGCCCATGCGATGCCAAGAAGGCCAACACCATCACATGCGCCGGTCTGCTTCTTGTGGCCAATGACAGTAGCAACAGTGACGTAGAGGAACAAGAGGGTAGCAATGAACTCAGCGATCAAGGCTCTGTAGAAAGACCAAAGCTTGAGCTCGCTGGTGTCGAACAGCGGTGCTGGTGGTGGGTCTACGTAGTCCTTGCCGTGGTGGGCAACTCCTTCCTCGCTCACTTCTTTCGTCATCTTTGCTTGCTTGCTAGAAAGCTCTACTCCTTTCTCTCTCTCTGTTTATGTTTATCTAGTGTGAGGTTGAGGGGTTGTTCTCTAGTGTGAGGTGAGAGCTTTTTATAATAAGTTGAGGTGTGGATAGTGAAGGGAGTTGGGGGTATATAAAGAAAGAAAGGGCTTAGGATAGATGGTACTAGAAGGGAAGCACTAAACAGAATGGCATTAGAAAACTATAGGACAATTATTATGGATAAGCTCAGTGTCAGGGTATTACTGTTTAGAATTCATAAAATAAAAGATTAGTTTACACTATTTGAAAGAGAATGAATGTGGGGTGATTAATTATTGATGTAGAGAGGGAAATTGAAATGAAAATAAAAAGGTGAATAATGCTAAACTGAATAGAATATGGTAGTGTTGTGTGGGGTTGGGCTGATTGTGGAGATTGGGTAAGCTTTTGCTATGAAAGGTAGGACCAGAAACAGCGAGACCATGTGAGGCCTAATCATATTGGTGAGAATAAAATATATCAAATCACTCTCTGTTTCTATCCCTGTCACGGCCTCAATGGTATGTAATGTAATGTAATGTAGTGTAGGTCTCTTTGATTGTCTGTTAGCACTGTCACTGTGTACATACGTAGCAGTGTTGGGCTGGGGTGTTTGGTGGGGTTGGAAGGGGTCAGCCTGGCATCCAGTCCATCCAATGCCCTATGCCAACTCTTCCACAATCTCTCCAACGGTTATATCCTTGT
Organism: Pharnaceum exiguum; assembly: GCA_900322385.1. Classification (NCBI taxonomy): domain Eukaryota; kingdom Viridiplantae; phylum Streptophyta; class Magnoliopsida; order Caryophyllales; family Molluginaceae; genus Pharnaceum; species Pharnaceum exiguum. The sequence continues at coordinate 184,845 of ONZK01003584.1, forward strand.
CCCTTTCTAGCTTGGTGAGCCTTTCTAATTTTCGTCACTCTAAAAGTCATTAAACAAAACAAAAGCTTAAGATTTGTTTCGAACTAAACAATTCCACTCAATTTCCATAAGCTAAGGTTCTACTTCGAGCTTAAAAAAGATGTTGAACTTGAAATAGATGTACTCTATGTTCTTCATTTTGAAACAAAATAGAAACGCAAAACATTTAATTTACAACTTACAATTGTCCTAGTCTTTTGATCGATGTTAGAGCATGGTATACATGAATATAATGCACCATTACTTGAAATCTTTGTTGACATCAATATAATGCGACATGCATGTTCCCCGCTAGCTAGCTTTGATTGATTCTGATTTGGTGTAGCAAACATCTACTGCAATACTAGCTGCATATATGCATGTGTTAGCGCTGTTCACTTGCATATCAGTATACCCTGCAATTTTGTGACATTCCCTGATTATTTGAATCCTTAGCTTGAACCAAACAATAAATAAGATCCTGAATGATCTTATGGTCAGAAGTTTAGCTTAGTTAATTATCCATGGACTGAATGACCATAACCATTTGTTGTTTTTCTTTTCTCTTTTAGGTTGCTCATATGCTTTCACGAATATGCAGCTCCTGTCCTCATCAAAATCAAACTATCGCGGCAGCCAAATCAAATTTCACGTGTCAACTTAGCTGGCATTCATCCCATTTACGTTGTTAAAGGTCCACGCACTTTTCTCCTCTGTGGCTTTCTCTTCTAGGACAAAGTTCCGTTATGTAGTAGCTAGCCCCCATGTACATTGTTTTTACCGTTGTAGTATAATCGAAGTAGTACTCCTATAAATATTAGGAAAAGAGTAGCTTAATTTTGAGCTATGCATGCTACAACCTTCGTCTCAATTTATTTTAGGGTATTCCTTTTATGGATGTATCAATTTGTTCTTATAGTTTCTATATACTAGTATGCTGCTACCAACCTTAGAAATAAGGACAACAAAATTAAAGGTCCACACTTTAAAAAAGACAGAATATTATACTCCGTAACAAGCATGATATATATGGAATATGACATCAGTTAGACTATTCTAATTTTCAATTTAAGTTTAGTTTAACTAGTTTAGTCTAGTTGGTGTATCTAGTAACTTTTGAACATAAAAAGTTCATACTAATTATTACAATTTATCATGATAAAGGTCTCAATATTGTCAAGTAATTGAGTGCTAAAGCGATAGAAGAAAATATTCAGTTCAACACATTGAGGCATATAGCTTGTTTCAGCTTCTATTAACTTATTTTCACTTTTGTTTAGTTTAGTCCAGTTCAATAAATTGAAACAGATATAGTATATCAATATCATTTGCAGTTATTTGTATATCGGAAAAGTTTTCCTATGCCATTTCACTAAAATCCAATATTAATAGGTTTTGATAAGTAATAAGTGTTAATAAAACAAAAGTTCAAGTCAGCAGATTTCAATTCAATTCAAGTTGGTTTGAAATAACATACACATAATGACATAAAGGCTATAACATGACAAGTATTTCGCATCGAATTTTGACACTTAAACAGAATCCATACTACTCGTACTATATTACCAAGCACCAAATACTATTTAATATTGGGATAATACAAGACCAGAGGAGCTTTGGTGTCCCAAACGGTGTACCAATCTGTGTCCCACTCCAATCTCAGCCATTTGTGATTTGTTAATTCATTTTCTTTTAATCCAATAATAAACCATAGACGGTTGAGATTGGAGTGGTACACAAAGTGGCACACTATTGTGGGACACCAAAGTCAGACCGATACAAGACTGATATTAATATGGATAACTGAGGGGATAGAGATAAATTAACAATCTGGTGAGGTAAAGAAGCTATCTCTCTAATATTTGGAACTTGGAAGTGGTATCATCCTTTTCATCTTGCTTTCTCGTTGTGTTGAAAGTGCTATTTGCCTTGCTCGTTCTTTACTATATCCAGGATTTTCTAATAAAGTTTCCGAACTTTCTTGGACTTATGTAAGTTTTCATTATCTTTTGTTATCGACGCCATGCTCTTCTTGATTACTAAAGTACATTCTGCGGGACTCATACTCATGATTGCAGGAAAACGTCTAGACCCTTTGTATTTCTAACCTGTGAACGGTCACAAATTCACAAAGTCATAAATACAATATAGGCAGAAAATACGAGAGGACAGAAACCTACGCTTTACATTACAAAACCAAATGTGAACGAGTAAACGGCTACCTATTCGAACTTCCAAGGGAGAGTAAAAGTAAAAACACAAGTACGAAATGATTAATGACTACCTATTGTCTACTGGCTACTGGCCAACTGGGGTCCTCGACTTCTCAACGTTCGAATGACATGGCCAAGTCTCACTAGACCCGGCAAAAGATAACCCGACCCATCAACCCGACACGAACCTAACCCGAAAATAGCGGGTTAGGTTTGAAAATCCCAACCCGTTTAATTAAATGGGTTGACCTGATCAACCCG
>ONZK01003584.1:188458-202905 GCA_900322385.1 Pharnaceum exiguum
TAATTGTCAACCCGTTTAAGTCCAACCCGAACACGAACCCGACCCAACCCGACCTGATTGCCAGGTCTAAGTCTCACCAACCATTGCTCCCCATTTTAATTAGCCAGGGACCTGTCCTTCTCAAGCATGATTATACTGTATTAGGGGATAACTTCACTTTGACGATTTCTCTTTTTTTGGATGTCCATTTGATATGGACAATTGGATATCCACTCTACAGCTTATTCGAAACTAAGCTAGGGGCCTAGGGTTATCAGATTATATTGAAATATAAGCTGAATTAATGTAATCAGACTTGAGAGAAGTTGATGATCTCGCTAAACTTATCAGATTCCGGAGTATATAATCGATTCTAATGAGGCAAATACCCAGTTTGGTTAACAACATAGTAAATAACAAAAGTTTGGTTAACAACATATAGTAAATAACAGAAGCAGATAACAGGTAGCATATAATATGTGGTAGAAGAAGATAGTATATTTGACTAGAAGATAGCCGTTTCAGAATTAGTGTTTGGTAATTTAGGAAATTGTTAGCAGATTGTGTGAAAATATTAATGATACAAATGCTATTGCCATTAGCATATTGAAAAGATTATATTTCTGCCCTAATATGTTTTTGAATATGTTATTTACCAATCACTACCATTAACAGATTTGTAAGTCAAATCTACTCTTTTGCCCAAAATCTACTCTCTTTTTTTTTAGCGAATTTGGCATTTACCAAACAGGGCCAAACTTAACTAATTCAGAAGGAGGTATCCTAAGTAAAATGATTTGGAGTGAGTAAGATTAAGGGGAGTTTTCATCATAGAAAATCACTGAAGGTCTTTTATTATAACAAATTGAGCTGTCATGTACTTTATACGTATACATTGTGGTACATGCCCAGTCCACATACTTCGAGTGCCATTTGCATATGCAAAACATGTTATCACTGGAAAGCTGATTTTTGGCGATCATTAAACCACTCCCGGCTACGGGTGCCCAATCAATTAGGGATTATTTTAATGGCTATTTTCTAAGTAGAGATTATTCCAAATTATTCACCCCAGATATGAATTATTCCCAACAATTTTGCCTTCAAAAAAATGATAAGTTTTTTGACGTTTGTGGTTATCAATTTACCATGAATCATTTGATATATAAATATAATTTTAATCATAAGAAATTCAGAACTACTTCTCTGGCTTTGTTAATCAACACAACATGCACGTTATTGAACTAATTGGCCTGAGCTGCTGAAGATTATGTGCGGATTTTGCATGACAGATGAAGATTATGACATTCCACAAGGAAGTTAGGAAAAACTGGATAATGAAAAAAAATTATCGCATGTGGCTTAGTTAGCATCCAGGGCATTTGCTGCTGTACTAATCATGTCCATATAATGACCTTCAAATCTTTCTTTCTTTTTGTCATAGGACCTTCAAATCTTAAGAACATGACAAATACATCAGACGAATTAGCTGTGCCCTTTTGAGTGTGTTTGGTCTTTCTAGGCGTATATAAATTTACTCGCTACGAAGCTTTCTATTTATTTTTTTAAAAAAATTAGTCAATACTTCCCTAAGAATATGTTACATCATCATTTTCCCTGTCCAAGTGTCCATAATAAGAACATTTTTAAAACATTTGTGTGTTTTTTTTGGAAATAAATCTCCAATCACACATGTTTGGACAAATGGAAAAACACACCCGTTCAATAATTATCCACATTAATGGATAAATATTTTTAAAAACACAGACTGACAAAAAAAGGTGAAGGAATAGATAACCATTGAAAAACAACTAAAGGATGTATATAAAGCTGTAGGTACATTGAGCTAAAGATATGAAAAAAATTGGTCAGAACTCAGAAGCCCAAGGGAAACAGGCACCGGTAGGCATTTGAAAGAAAAGAATTTCACAGTAACGTACTATCAGGTAATTAAAGTCTTTTCAATTAATAATGAGGATTATTGAATATTCTGATGTGGTTTTAGAACCGTGGAATAATGATTGTATACTATACACAGATTACTACACAGCAGATGTATATAATAGTTCTTGTCTGTCTCATTCGGCTTCGGTCGCTGCATGCACAACCTTGCTTCGCATCCCTGCTCATCACAGGGCAACCTCAGTCATTCGATTTCCCGAAACTGCAAAATTATCAGGCTATCTTCTGACATAAATTAGGATGCCGTAAATATTGGAAGAGGATTTTATACATAGAGCCAAGAACTGCATGCCTCCCCATGATCTTTCACTGTCGCAACATGGCCCAAAAGTGGAAGGCATTTCATGACCAGCTCCGTTTCGTCTCCGAAGAGATCACTGATGTGCAGAGATGAACAACCCTGAAATAAGTTTACTCCATCTTTCTTTGAGTCTGTCCGAACCTAAGCGCCATACCACATTAGATTGAACAAATATTAGAACAGACGCAACGGTTTTGGATAAGTTAAATTTGCAAAATGAAATAAATAACAATTTAAGATTAGATGTTAACAAAAGGTTAAAAACAAAGGCTCGTGCAATTGACTTCTATAACTAATGGCTTAGATTATTATAGATGATCACTCGAGTCACAACAGCTCAAGGTAGGCAGAGGAAGTAAGAACAGAAGCTTACCAAAAAGAATGATGTATACATGAAAACAGAAGTTATTGTTGAATGAAGCAGCTAATAATCCAATGGATCTGCAAGACATTAAAAACACAGTCAGACAGCAGTTCTCTTTATCTGCCATCAAATCTTATAGAACTTCCACAAAAGAGGCCATATAGTTCTTACAAGATTATTTTTGGGAGTCTTCCAATAAAATCCTTGAAGCATAACTATAGCTATGTTGGAAGTTAACAAAATGAAGATGCTCAAGGAATGAACTCCCATCCACTCCAATACAGACAGAAGACATCTATAACCCAACAAATCTACCTGCACAGTGGTCAAACATCAATGGTTGAGGCAAACATTAAAGATAAGTTCTATCAGCAACCACAAATATGAAATATGTTCTGGAATAATATCAAGTAAAATAGAGATTCAACTAGTACCAGCAACCTACCAATAAATAGATAGCGCAAAAGGTAAATCCTGCTGAAGCAGAGGTAACAAGTGCATAACTGACTGTATAGAGCGATTTATTCAAGGGAACGCCTGGTGGAAAAAAAGACAAACAAATGTCAAAACCTGATGTTTAAAAAGAGGTTACCATGTTATAACATAAAACAACACAGGAACTACTGGTCAGAGACGACTTAAATTTAGAGTAGCTATTAGCTAATTATTCCTTCGTGATGGCAAGACAGTTCTGCCAAAATCTATGAAGAGAATGTGTCCCCCACATTTTTGGACAGCGCTCATCATCTATACCTACTAGCTGGAAACTGGCTAAAGGCCAATGATCAGCAAATTGTAGTGAAACCCTCACGGTGGTCTCACCTAATAAAAGATCGGGAGTACAAAGACAGACTTATAGTCTCATTGTTCAGGTGGTTGATTGTGACGACCTAGCATTTATATATGATGTACATCTAATGTTGAAACTTAATACTTCTATAATAAATTCATCACCAAGGGTTCAAAGAAAAAAAATCATCTTAGACTAGTCCAATTAAAGGAGAAGGCTACGACAAGAGTGAGGCATACCAGTGAGAGCAAGGAATATTCCGAAAACAAAAGTGAAGACTGAAAGCACGGACCATCTGTACAGCCGTTCCTTGTGATCCTGGACAAATCATTCAGTACCACCAGCTATCCAGGTCAGTTCAAAACAATAAGAAGATTTCAAAAATATAGATTCAGGTTTCAAGGTATGCATAATATAAATCAATACAACGCGGATAAAGAATTGATAAAGTAGGTCACTGAATGAAACTCTGATCGTTGATCATCCATCCCTCTCCCACTGACAATATCAGAGAATGGGACGGATGGAGCATATGAAGAGATGCAAAAAGAGCAATGAAATAATCTGATTCAGACTGATATGCCTGTATGAAACTTGTTCACAACTTTTATTACAGTCAAAGAAGTATAGCCTTTTATCCACTTCCGCAAGAAAAAAGGGGAGACCAGGAAAGTAGAAAAAGAACATAGCAAAAGTATTCACCTGTACTTGAACGAGAATGTGCCCAAATTGAAGCCCGATAATACAGGTGACAGCAGCAGTAAGAGAGCTGAAATCAAATGTTTTAATGTTAGATAATGTCCAACAAACAGAGACACTCCATACGTGCCAATGTAAACAACGGCATAGTCCTAATCCCAAAACTGATTGGGGTCATCTAATGTGGACCAAAACGGAATTCAAAAGATAAACCCAAACATATAAAACCTAGTACATCTTCATGTCATGGACCAAAGTTCAAATACGTACCAATGTCGAGAAAAAATTATATAAATTACTCTACAACAACAACAACATCTCAGTCTAATCCCATCTCAGATGGGGTACTGAGGGAGTCTGATGTACGTGGCCTTACACCGATTTTTCAAATCGGGAGACTGTTTCCAGAATAACCAACTTAGTACCTTCATGAGATTTTCTTTGTATAAAAGCTAAAACTTCCTAAAGTTCAAACAAGCATGTACTGGTAAATTGTCATTCCAAGTTTTAGTCTAAAGCAAAATACAGAACCTAAAATGGTAAATTAACAGAAACCACTGTATATGTATCCTATCACATCAAGGAAAAGTAACTTATCGCTTGCTATAAGAAAAGTATGCAAGGTGATTAGTCACTGCCACAATGTTTATTCAGGTTATGTGTTGCATCTGAGTGAGAGAGCACATGTTTATCCTCGTGGATGCAAAAGGTCAGAACACTAAAAAAAAGGCTGTGGTGCAAAAAAAATCCAAGAAAATGAGTTTGTTACTTTGTGTGATTAAGTCGACGAAACATATTCGAAGGACTACTGTTATTATAAGGCAACTAACAATTGTTAAATTCTGAAATAATGTTTTGGGTATGTACTGACACTAGGTCAGTGATTCCATGAGTGGCAAGGTAGTACCCTTGATACTAATTCAACTGTCACTATGGGACCCTTGAAAGCATTTTTTTTATAGATAACATGGGTATCTAGGCTTTTGCCTAACTAATCCCATGGGCCCTGAAGTTAACGATGGGTAAAACCTCCAGTGGCCCTAAGGGGGCTCGAACTTGGGACCTCTGGAAAGCATCACCAAAGGTAAATAGGATTCAAGCAGACAGCAGCGAAATGTGCACATTCAGCAACAAGGACTAGGCTCTGCTTCAGCACAAATGGAAAACAAACTTGTAGAGAGATGACCCCCCAAAAAAAAAGAATCACGGATAAAGCATTACCCCAAAATTCCTTCCGGATCATAAGGAGCGTGACACCAGGCAGGTGAATTAGGGGGTATTTGACCCATGGTTTTGTTACACACCTGCAAAATATTGTTAGCCGTTAGGCATACATTTCAGTGTATGAACTGAGTAACATAAACTGTGTACAAGGTATACCTTCAAGTTACCATACGCAGGTTTCACATAGAGATGATTGATACCAAGAACATAGCGATCAATCATTCCAACTGAATTGCAGGCAGGTCCAAGGTCACCTCTCAATCCACACTTGACCTATATATAATGAAAAGAATGTAAACTTGAGGTTCAAGAGATCTAGTAAGTTTCAATGAAATCAGGTTGCCGACACAACAGGATACAGACATCCCAGGTGTTACACCACAGCAACAGAAGCTAGGGTAACAAAATCCTCATTGACCAACAGAAATCTGCTTCAGCAGCAAGTGTGCAACCATATCACTAATTCACTACTTTTTTTTTTAGATAAGAAAAATTTTCATTAATAAGGAGGACAAGTTGTTCTCCAAATAGAAGGTTACAAATTAGACCAATTCTTTTGCAAACTAGACAAAGGATAGTCTACAAAAGCTCCATTAGCTTTCGTCCACAAAGAAGCTAGATAAGTAACTCGGTCCCATAGTGAATCTGCTGAATATGCAACACTTCCAACACTTCCAGCACTTCTTGGGAAATCACTAATTCACTACTTAAAACTCACACAATGCATAAATCCTCGGTATTCATAATCATAATGCCAGTCTTTGTTCCATTATCAGTTGAAAATAGAACCCCGCTTCAACAGCTAAAAAGAAATCCCTATAGTGAAAAAGCTGTCAATAGGAGAAGCTGTTGCAACTAGCATGCATGGGGATGCTACGGTTTCCTGGCCATTTATAAATAATCAAGAGGCGATCACGAGGAGCCAACTACAGACACTCCTAGCCGCTCCAGCATTAGAGAAAGCCTTTGCAGATTTTTAAAAGAATAGCTGTACTACAAAAGCGATCACCAAAACAATTATTCAGGAGTTGCGTATTAAAGTGAGCAAGATGGCAAAGGGGAATGCTGCTTTACTTTCATCTGAATAGGTATCATAGTGTAAACTTTGTAAGTATCTAGTGGACTGTGTGCTGCAATTGATGAGCAATACATGCCAACTCTTCCTAGAAGATTTCAGATGTTCTGGTACTAATGGGATATAGCACTTGCTCATTTATCAATTTGAGAGTTCGGAAACCAAAGTCAAGAGAACCTTGTTGTACAGAAATAATATAATTCATAATGTATATCATTTTGGAAAGAAAAAGAAAAAGAAGAAGAAACAAAGAAATAAGCGTTATCAGAGAATGGCAGTGAACAAATGAGAGGAGACAGCATTCTCACCTGGTATACACGGGTACTATTTAAAGTAGGTACAAATGAACTTGAGGCTGAGGCATTGAATTCCCAATCAGGAACATATAACCCGTACAAGAATCCTATATGCAAGATGCAGAAGAAGAGAGCCAGGCACCTATATAACAACAGTGCATCAACACCACACATGACTACCTATAAATTCTCAAAACGAAAAAACATTTACATACAGGCATAAAGGTAAAAACAAGGTAAAAAAAATTTCAGACTTACCACTGACAACAGTAGCTTCTTACTATGCCAAATTTCCTCCACTTCTGACATGGAAGCCAAATCTCACATAAAGCAGCAACTACATACCCAATAGCTATCCTCTGAATAAATATCACAAATGAAGTTAATCATACAAGAGCCTCATAATAAGACCCAACAAAATGTTTCAAGATACAGAAACAAGCACACCATGCAGATCTCGTTACTTTGCTTCGACCATAATGACATGATTCTACATCACAATTACTCATACAGCCATTATTTGCTATCATTTAGGACTAAATTATCTTATGGCATACAGTTCAAATCAAACTCACATTACAGGGAACGGCAGTGAGCTCAATATTACAGTATGAAGCCATGGGAAAGAATCAAGCTTTGACAACAACAAAATAAAAGAAATAATGTACTTAATAGGAACAAGCAACTAATTTAAGTGAAGAAACCTGTAAAATGCCCATCCAGCGAATTTTCATCACATCAACACCATATGTCAATGACTTGGCCCCATGAAGATAACCACCTGATGCAACCAACAACAAGACACCAACTTCAGTAATTAGAAGATCTTACAGAGTAATTCATAACAGATAATGACTAATCAAAGAACAGGCTAAGCAAAACCAAGACATTTATCAAGTTAAAAAGTCACTATGAGGCCTGAGAAGCAACAAAAATAACAGAATGAATACTACAGATGCAGGTTGATTAGCACGAATATAATTCTGATGAGATGTGCATCTTTGTGACACTCTCAGAAACTAGAGTATCTGAAAATTAAACGTCTTACAACCTTGAAATTTTCACTCAATTACAATCGTAAAAGAAACAGAGGCACATAAAAATACAAACTTTAGGCTCCAAATTCTTCATTTTATTTCGTAGAATAATAAAAGGTTTGAAAAAAAAAGGCTAAAGATTACATTTTTCATACTTTCCGCGTCTCATTAGTCAACAACAGCGAGTTCCTCCCTCCTCAGAATACATTACCACATCCCCTTATGGCTTAAAGCCGCAAATCAGCTTTCAGACCCAAAAATTAAAAAAGAACATTTCTTTTATTCAAGTAAAGCCCAGCTTCCAGGTTTTATTGGCCATATATTGACTGCTGGTATTAATGAAGAAAAAGACAAAAAAAAGGGACTTAATTGAACGATCATGGTTATAGTCTTATAGACATAGTAATAGACAGTAGTATACCGACATCTCATACCAAAGGTAAGAAAGATAAAATGCCGGGAAAATTGAAGGCAAGATATCAAATCAGCTCAAATTAAACCATGTGGGGTATATGTAAATCAATGTGAGGCATTAAAATATTGGTACATAATCACAACAGACAGTTGGTAGGAATGATGATGAGTAAATATTAGGCCACAGTCCACTTTAGGAAACAAATGTATTACAGTAGTACCTTGAAGAAAAACGCCAAGTGCAAACAACTTGGCAGCTCTAATTACTGCCTTCTTTGTTGCATCTACTCTATCTCCTGTTTTCTGTATCAAACATCACATTTAACACCCCCATCATCATCATCAAATTAAAGACACACCCTCTTGGGTGGGTGGGGCCACAATTCATCTAATTAATAAACGTGACAACTAATTTGGGGACGACTACACCCGGAAAAGAAAGTATATGATACCTACCTTGTAAACAATGGCAAGGGAAACACCGGCAATGAAGAGGAAAAAGGGCATAACAAAATCAGCCAAATGTATGCCATTCCATGGTGCATGCGCTATTATTGGAAATATTGATCCTCCATAATCCACAAACATCATCAACTGTCCATCATCATCATTCCCCAAAAACAAAATAAAACCCATTATTCTAAATTTAAAATTAATCAATGTGGGCAACTCACTGATTATTAAATTCATCAAAATACTATCAAACACAGATAACTATCCATTCATGATCACTTGCATAAAAGTTAAAACCCATTAAACAACAATAACAAATATGATTAAGAATAACTAACTAAACAGCGGAAAGAAGTGATTTTTATCAATGTAATTCAGAAAAAGGAAACATCTTGCAACAGTTAAGACGAAAAAGAAAGCTTTTTTTATTTATTTTGATGATTAGAAATTCATGATCAAACAAATTAAATTAAAGTAAAGTAAGAAAATAACAATGCAGGAGCAGAGACGTACAAAGACGCAGAGGCCACGGAAGACATCGAGAGAAGCGACACGTGGGAACTTGGGTTTACCGGCGACGGACATGGGTGGAGGAAGCGACGGAGGAGAAAGTCGGTGGGCCTGCCTCTTCTGGGCTTCCTCGTCATCGTCATCGTTGTGCAGCGGAGTGTACTCCGTCATCTTCGGAGTATAATAAGGAGAGAGAATGGAATGCGAGTTATTATTATTGTTGTAATGTACTAACTGTGAAGGAAGTAGCTATATATATGAATATGATCCTTCCTATTATGGGACACTCTCTTAAATAAAGGCTAAATAAACAGATGTGATAGAAAAAGAGTTTGAGGAGGGAAGGGAAGGGAAGGGAAGGGAGTTTTTTTCAGATATTTTTTTGGTTACTTATTTGTGGAGTGTAAATAAAGGAAGGAAAAAAAAAGATAAATATATATGTAGTGTTAGATGCGTGTAACTGGCGATTGGAATATTATGGGTTTGGGTGCCAAATATGCTATTGTCCTCAGATCAGATCCCCTTCTTGGGTTTAAGTTTTAACTTGTGGGTAAACGTAAACCAACTAGGATTAGGAAAGTTTTTTGCACGGGAGAAAGAGTGAGTGAGTGAGTGACTAAGATTTGGTCACTTGGATATTGATGTTGAGAGTTTGGGTGAAGTTTTTTTTAGGTGGGCTAAGTTTATAGGTTATTTTTCAGTGGTCGACTTCTAAGCAAACTCGATTGTCTCCCTTATCTTTAGCAACCTTTTCTCTATATGTATTTCCCTAATAAGCTTCCATTTGGCCATATAGGTATGTTTCCTTCTTTCATTTGTAGTAGTAGTTGTTGTTGAGTTGAATTGTGGAAGACATTACTAAGAAAGTGGATTGACAATCGAAGATACAGATATTTTGATAGGGACTATAGGTCTTTTGGCTTGTGGTTGTGAATGTACCTGAACATTAAACAAACGAGATTTTCAGTTTTCCACTGAATTTAACCAAATATGAGTAGAGATATTTATCAAATTGAACAAAACTAGATTGAAGAGAATTAAATTGAAAAATTGGAGAAAAGAAGTGTCAGAAATAAGTCATCATGATGATGACAGAATGGTTCTAGTACTGTACATACAGACACCGACCAACCTAATTATCTAATCCCAACCACCAAGTTTGATTTTTATAATCACCTCCAGGAAAGTTTTGCGGATGGGTTAGTTTTGCATTTTTGGGGTGGTTAGCTGATCACAACCTACATGTTGCCGGCAGTGCTACTGGAACCCACCACTGACCGCCACTGACTTGGCAGAGATTAACTATAGTTGGCCCCTGCAGTCCTGGCTGTCCTGCTACTGTAATGTATTTCACTGTGTCATACTCTCATTGGTCTACCAGTCAGCCACTTATACTATGCAGTGATTAACAATACGTGAGCAAGTTTACAACGTCAAATAACCAAAGAGCTATAAGTGATTGATGGATCGGAAGCTAAGGCATTTGATATTCTGACTTTGCATGGTTACTCTTTGTCAACAAATAATGAACTGATAAGATATCAAGCATCAACAGTTAGTACTTTTTTTTCTTTTCTTGCTAACCTTTTTTTTGAAGTAAGGGTGCTAAGAAGAAACCTCATTCTGACTTTCACTGCATGTAGACTTTCCAAGGACCATGTAAACCTTTGACTTCTGATATTTAATTTACATTATACGGCAAAACTTTCTATTGCAGCTCACCTGCCAGATCATATGGATCGACGCTTATTACTTCCATTACGTCAAATAAATTTAAACCCCAAATAGTGTGAAGAGGAGGTAACAGAAGGAAGCAACGTGATTATATATTTTTTTCTGAACATGGAGTAGTATGTTACAACAAACTAGAATGTGATGTACTGATGTCTATGATGACTTGTATCCTTATCTTTAAAAGTAGTTTTAATTTTGGTCATTTGGCATGTTCAAGCTAAATAAAACCTTGGGTTATAGGCAACATATAATTCAGAATTATTAATTAGGCCGACATCTTTGTCGTCTCACTTATCAAATTGCGTGTGAAAATCACTACGAGTATGTTGTACGTACTTGTCAGGCTTTATTAGAGAAAATGGAACAGCGTCGCGCTACCACCCAAAAATCCTCATGTGCGCTAGTCTCTCCACAATATTTCTGGATAAGTGGAATGGGAATCTCTATAATACTTTTGCGGAAAGCAAGAAAAGTTCACCTCGTCCTCATCGATCATCATCTAACATACGGCATTTTCTATCTCCTGACATCTATGGTTTCTGGTCCTCGAACGCAACATGGCGTAAATTTTAGCAGCATCCTATGAATGGATTATATGACATCTGCAAAGTTATGGCTGACCAGGCATAGCACCACCTTTTAAAGCACATAGTCCATGGGAATAAAGCACCGGTGAAAGATCTGTATGCAAAAGCGTGAACAACAAATAAAAGGAAATTTAATGATATCAATCATCTAACACCCAAACAGCATAAATATCTTGCCCTGAGGATGTCCAACCTTTTTTTTGAGAGGTGAGGAATGACATCAACTTTTGATATGATTTTTTTCGGAAATATTGAGACCAAAACATCGTAGTATTGAACACATCAGCTGGCAGAGAATGGTTGAACTCCTTCATGAGTCATTGTCTTTGGTAAAATGGTGAGCTGACTTTGAAAACAAAAATTAAACCATAAACATCTATACATTACAGAACAATATACGATTGAAGAATCTTTTTACATATCTTTACTGAAATAGCATGAACATTTTAGTACAACATTAAACTGGTTTACCAGTCCTTCAACAATATAACAGAAATCTGATAACTAACAAAGTCATCAGGAATCACCCAATTTCCATTTGTTTCCCTCTGGACAACAATATTGACAAATACAACATCACACATACAGAAACGAAAACGTAATCCCACCTTCCTGCAACAAATACATGGTTTGTATCTACAATTGCCACCAGAATCAGCATTGCAACTGCGTGTCTATCATCATCACATTTATAATTGCTCTCCTGGCAGATATGGCCTCCTATAACAGGCTGCCCATCAGTATAGCGTGTTAAGGATGCAAAGTCTGTAAAAAAGAAAAAGAAGAAACAATGAATCACGAAAACAGAGAAAGGAGTTTGGAATAGCAACACTATCAACAGCCCTGCTTCTGAACAAGAGACAGTGAAAAGAATGTAAAATTCAATTTCCTCGTTACTGTTACTTTCCTTATGACATGGAGTCAACTTCAATTCACTCTCCTCAAAATTATTATTGAAGACTCGGAACCAATACTAAGCAATACAAAAACATATGAAGACAACCCCATCTGACAGCAATGCAATAATATCGTCATCCTGTAAAGTTTATGGATCTGATGAGAACGTTATCCATTGCTATCTTCAGCTTAACTTCCAATTTCTCTTCCAAAGATACACTATCATACTGAGGGGAAGTAAATATAAATTTGTAAAATAGCTTATGCCAAAGAGTACATAACTAACATTCAACAGACTAGCAATAAGCCCCTCTAATGATGAGTTATATGTATAATTTCATAAACCTGTGATCCAAACTAGATCGACAACCCCATCAAATGGATGTAATATTGAGACAAAGCCAAAACACTTGCAAATAGAGGAATACATACAGATCACATTAACTAAGACAAACAGTAAATAAAGCAGTAAAGCACTAATAAGAACACAGAAGACAAAACATTTGACAGGTCTCAAACATCAAACCAAGTACTCCATACAGAATACTAATTTCTAACCTCTTAGCACAGGGGCTCCTAATGCATTCTACTTACAGATATTTTCTATATTTGCTTCTATATATTAAGTGAGGCCGCCCCGTGACCTACCATGGCTTTGCAGAACTATTTTTTAGCTAAAAACAGTACAAGTAAAAAATGCAGCTTGATGCGAATACCTTACCAGTCACAAAATAAGATACATCTGCATATGTTACAGCTCTCAGCTTGTTGCTGGGGACTTCGGAGTAGACACGGAAGAAGTACCTTGTTCAATGCACTGGACAAACACATACTTGTGAGGTTTATATCAACAGTGAAGCAGATGAAAAATAACATGTCGTAGAAATCCAAGAAAAATCATAAGCATATCCATTGCAACAAGTAGTCTCCGCACCCCCCAAGAACGTTTTGTGTGTTGACTTCCCATATCGATCATCTATCGTTCTGTACATTATTCTATAATCTAGCAACTAAGTTCAAATATCCATTCATCACATTCCAAAAGCATAGTAATATAAGCAGAGGACAATCCTGTAGCTCACCATGCATAGGGTTGAACCATGGTCTATTGGTCTATATATTATTGAAACTACCGTTTGACTCCTGAGCTTCAATACTCACTTCTAGCAATTAAATACTACACACAAGGGTGGAGAAGCCTGAAACCTGCACCCTGAGTCGATGGAACTTGATTTCACAAAGCATCCCAGAGGTACAATGAAATTTCAAAATTAAGATTGTAACACATAATAGAGCCCAGACAAGCGCTTCCTAATACTATTTAATGGACCAATAGAAAAGTTAACAGGAAAAAGGTCGCTCATTTAGCATTAGAACTGATGAGGTGTAACTGTTAAAGTATAACCCTAAAACATTTCAGCAAAAGATAACAACCTCAGTCAAAAACCTAATTCCACAATCTTTGTTCGTCATGTAGTAGTTCTAAAAACGAAATATATATGTTTACCAAGTCATACCTGAAGAAGATAGCCATGCAGCCAATCTAATGTTTGTGGGAATGAAGTTGCTGATATATTGACAACAGTTAAGCCCTGTAACAAACATGAATGGAGATAAGAACCGAACACGAAGACAAGCTAATTTTAACAAAATCAAAGCAACAAACAAAATCTTCTACATGTCCATATCACTTCAATGCCTTAGTGCCCTAGTCAAATCTATTCTGTTATATGCTAAAGTGCTAAACTCTCAGGCCTCAAGCATCACATAAAGTAATGAAAGATGGTACCTTTAAAAAAAAGTTTGTGATATATAACACTTACAAACTTATTGGGTCTGGAAATGGCAGATAAAATTAATGAACAAGTACAGGAGATGTACCCAATATAGATGGATATACAGATATACTGTTGTCTAGGATTTTGAAGACGTAAAGTGTGACAACATCACAACAGCATTCCATCCATTTCCCAATACTTTCCAAGCAGCTGATTAAGCCTCATTCAACATGCATAAAGTTGTAACTCCAAAAAAAATCATTTAAGTAAACCAGTCATTTATTCCTCTTTTTTTTATTCATTCATTTTTATTTTATTTTTTTGGGTGGGGGGGGGGGGGGGGGGGG
>ONZK01003584.1:213232-230568 GCA_900322385.1 Pharnaceum exiguum
CTTGCTTGTTATTTCATCTAGTCTTATTTGAAAAATTGGTCTGCTGCCTATCTGCTCTTTCATTGAATTTGCATAGTTTAAACTTGTATTCTACTGAATTTTTGTCCCTGAAAACTCTTTCATCCTTCACTCAGGACTGGTTCATATATGTTATCTTTATGTGGAGTTATTTTCATTATTCATTGTCATCATGCTTGTGCCTCAATAGGACTGGCTTGAGTGGGATAGGGGATCAAATGCACCCAATTGTCATGCTGTCTAATCATAACATATAATTGATGATCATGTTAACATTTTGCTCATGCAATTTTTCCTTAATGTTTGGTTCAGGAAATATTTGATTACTCTCATAAGCCAGGATGGGCAGTTCTTCACCGTGGTCGTCATCGCCATGGTGCTAGAGCAACGATAACTGGTCGCAGGGTCAACTTGATTTTATGGTGCAGAAGGTATTTTTCATGCTTATGCTATTAGAGGAGTTTGGTGTAGTTACATCAGGAATAAAACACTTCTAATAAAGTATTGAGGGATGTTATGAAGATTGTGCTTTAATTGTGTGTTTCGAAAGGGTGTCATTTTGTGTCTGCCAGCATTCATTGTAATCTGGTGATTGGTATGTAGTGAATATTCTAGGACTCATAGTAGCTTTAAGGGCTCCTTTGCGGTTCCTTTGATGACTTTATGACCTGTACTAAGGTTTTTTGTTTTTTGTTTTTTGTTTGCTTTTTTTTTTTAAAAAAAAAAATTGTGTCAAGTTAACAGCCCTATTGATTCTTATCAGTTTGAACAACCAAGGCTCTTTTCGGGTTCATTTCTGTTTTTGGTTGTGAAAATGGCTTTTGGAAACAAAAAATTGTTTGGCAAGCTTTGTGGTGATTAATTTTTTTTTTAACCTTTTCACATGGGTTTTGAAAACAATGAAAAGTTGTTTCTTATTGTATGTTTTAGTTGTGCATTCAACTCCCGCCTATGAGTGTGTTATAAACTTATGTTTATAATATAACATTGCCGGTCTCAAGCTCGGTAAAGGAGGAGAGTTGTGTGGTAGACAAGTGGCAGCTAGCGCGTCAAACCAAGTCACATCTCCTTGGCATGGATCAAATTGGGATGTGTGTGTGTGTGTGTGTGTGTGGTGTGGATCTCATTTGGTCCTTGCTTGCCAACCCCAAGTGAATATGGACTAACACTTTGGAGAAGGAGAAGCAGAAGTCGTGCAATCAAAGTTGGAGATTGCATCATATGTTGTGCAATCCAAGCTGGAGGTTGCATCATAAGACCGCCAGTCACCGTTCACCTTCCGCCAGCAACCTCTGGCCAATACTTCCAATCAACCACCACCTCACCTCACCTGCAACCTTTGCCGACCACTACTGTTCCCTCCCACCAAGTCCCTGACCACCTCGCAAAAAACCCAATTCGATCCACCACTTCCCCCACTCTATGCAGTTGCCACTCACTGCTCACAAGTCACAAGCACTACGGCCCACCTGACATCACATTCTCATCTAGCCCCCTGCCCTCTTCGCCGCAGCCCCACTTAGCCCCACACAAACCCGCTCAACTGGCCCACCTAGTGCAGCTCATGCCCTCTCAGAACAATTGCACTCCAATGTATGCCGAGAGGATTGGAATTAGTTATGGTGGTCAATTAAAACTTAAACTGTATGATTTGGCTATGGCTGTCATTCAATGGTAAAGGGTCATTGGTCAGTAAAGAGCAACGTGACATGTTTTTCTTTCTATTTTTTTTCCTAAACATTGTGACACAAGTCCCTGTGCTCCACTTCCACCTCGTGTTTCCAAAAACTAGGCTCAAAGCATAAACCGCGTTTCTAATGGAATTTTTCGAAACTTAAACTGTAATTGGTCCAGAAAAGGCCCTAAGCTATTATGTTATATTGTAAAATTGACTGTTCTTGTTGTCATGATCATATATCACATGTCTTGTACAGTTCTGTCTTCCGGGAGCTGAAGAAATATCAGAAGGATTTCTCTAGCTGGTGTGGAGAGTGCCAGCGGGAGAAGAGAGAAAGACAGCAGCTGTCAATTTCTGCCACCAAAGAGGTAAAAGATCTGCCATTGGTGTCATCGTAGAACTCATGGTACAATTACTTTTCCACATTTGGTCATTTGATAGCTGAACCGAGTATCTCTTAATATTGCAGCAACTTTTGAAGAAGGATGAGGAGCCAGCCTCATAAGTAGTGTCCACGATTTTGTCGACCTTGTAAGATAGGGAATGTCGTACACTCGTGCTAGCAAAGAATGGATTTTGTCGATAGTAGAAGTTAGTGGAGTGGGCCTTGCTGTTCAATCTCAGTTCCCTATTGTGCAATATAGTGTAAATGAGGATATGCTTATTCATAATGTGCCATATATACATATAGGTGATGCTATGTTTGTAAGGAGTGCCCTCATCTGCATTTGCATGTATGATTGCGTTTTTTTTTTTTCAAAATACATGAGAGGGTTGTGTAAACACTTGTTGCAGCAATACATCATCCTTGGTTGTCTGAAGAATAACTACTGGTTCGCTTTAGTAGCTTGAACGCTTGATAAGTTCCTTACTTTCTCTGCAGTGCGATTTTGATCTCAACTAGTCATTCTGGTATTCTTTATGATGTACATTGTACAGGCGATAGTTGGTCTGGTGGTTGTGGTATAGCCTTCTGATCCTACATCAGTTGGCAGTTACTTTGCAAGTGCACTGTGGGGTGTCAATTCTGGATTCTCGACCTATTTTTGTTCTGTCATCGTGCAAATCTTAATTGCATGAGCCAAAACACTTGGCTTAGGCCACTTCATCCCTGCTCTTTTAACAAATACGGAGTAAGTAGTACTAGTAGTCTAGTAGTGGACAAGTGACCAGTGAGATAAATGAAATCTTCCATGGCGTATCGGGAATTCGATTTGACCGTAAACAGACTTAATTGGTTAGAATTCCTATTAGGCTATAAATTTTCTTAGAATGCCGAGATCTGCCACTATCTCTTTACTTAAAATACCTATTCAACGAGGGCCCTTAGCAATACCCATTATCTTTTCTTTTCTTTTGTTGGGGTGGGGGGTGAGTAGATACACACTTTGCAGATGAAGATGGGTAATTTGATCCCTTCAACAAGGATGGGTATATCTTTTTTCTTTTGTTTGGGAGGCGTTGAAATCGATGAAAATCGAGCCTACAACCTATGAAAATCGAGCCTACAACCTTAATGATCGAAGGTGTGCATCTGAACACTTGAGCAACTCTCCATTCTAAACAATGTTTAATAATTTACTCCGTAAGAGTGTAACAAAAAGTTACAAAGAAATTAGGTATGGCATTTCATCTTATCATACAAGGGCTAGGAGCTGTGTCTAATTGTAGCGTTCAAGCTAAGATTCTATGAATAAGCATCAAAGCAACCGCAATGATTCTTAATTCTTTGGTTCCTACGTACTTTCTACATACTAGAGGTGATCATTAAACTTACAAACGATCAACGTTCGTAAATTCACCTTTCAGCCAAGAACAATAAACTTATAGTACAACAGGGTTGTAGAAAAAAAAATCTTTAAATCACCAGCAGCTTAAATCCCAGTAAATCTACTAGCCAGCTTGGTTAACCCAAAAGTGATCCCCATGGCAACCCAACCCCCTAACAAAACTCTTATAGAAGACTTCAACGCTGGGGCTCGTCCTAAGGTTGCAGCCGCCCACCCGAAGGCCAACAGTGAAAGGCTAACAGCAGACACAACTGCTATCAACCGCATCTTGTATGCTTGTATAAAGGAAGCTGACAGCAGCGGCACCGCAGCCCCCACAGAAAAGGCGAGACCAGAGGCTGCTGCAGCCCGAAATGGGCTCGGGAGAGCCTTTTTTTGGTCCTCTAGTAGGCTTGGAGGGTCAGACTGCTGCATGGCCTCACGTTCACGGTGCAGCTGGGCTAGCTCGATCTCGTACTGGGAGTACACAGACACGAGTTCACCCACTGCCATGCTGCATGCACCCCCGAAAAGGCCGGCTAAACCTGTAAGAGCCATGGTCTTAGGGTCAGTCCTAACAGCACCAACCCCTATCATGAGGGATGCTGTGGAGAGGAGCCCATCATTCGCCCCAAGGACCGCAGCCCTGACCCACTGAGCACGCTTAGTGTAGTCCTGCTGGCTACTTTGATGGTCATCGCACCGCTCCACATCGATGCTGAGGGTGGTGGGCTTGATTTGGTTAAAGGAAGGTTGCTTATTGTTGATGGGGAGATCATTAGAAGGCATAGAAGCCATGTAAAGAGCAGAAAGAAATGGCCAAAAAAACAGAAAAGGGTGGCAACCTGATAAGCTAACTAGCACAAAGGGGCAAAGAAAGTGAAGGGGGCGTGTGGAGAGCACACTCAGGTTGTTACGCTATTTATAAGCCAGAGTGGAATTGGCGTGTGGAGGGCATACTCCTTTTTGCATTTTTTATATGATGTGTCATTGTAATCTAGAGATAACTATTCTCCTTTACATTATAAAATGTGAAAGAAATCCAAAAAAATATGTAAAGTAAATTCTCGTAGGGTAGAAATGTCGAGCACTCACCCGGTTTTGATTGAGGGATGGCATCGTCAAAAGCTTGGA
Organism: Pharnaceum exiguum; assembly: GCA_900322385.1. Classification (NCBI taxonomy): domain Eukaryota; kingdom Viridiplantae; phylum Streptophyta; class Magnoliopsida; order Caryophyllales; family Molluginaceae; genus Pharnaceum; species Pharnaceum exiguum. Next base: position 217,832 of record ONZK01003584.1, read on the forward strand.
ATCTGCAAGTGTTCACACTTGCAATTGTAACATACGTAGTTTGATAATTTGACGACAAATGTTCCAAGTAAAATGCTATTTGGAAAGCTAAAACTGCTATTACAGATTTATAGTAGTAGTGAATTACACGGATGTAGTTTGTAAAATTGGGAGAGCACATTTCATAGTTTGTGATTGTCTATTCCTTATAGACTGACACCAAATGACACACTATAAAGGTATTTTGTGAGACCAAACGCGGAATGGTAAGCTCTTCTTAAGATATCCAGTTAAAATTGAGACCACAGCACAATTTCTTTGCTCCAATCCGCCGTGGTTAAATGTATTCTTGTGAATTTATAGACATAGCGTTCTCACAAGTTGTTCAAATTATCAATTTACGAAATGTGAAACAGTATCATTTTATTTACTAATTAAATAGTTACTTTTTGGGCATTTTGGGAAGATGTAATTGTCTTATGCTAGTTCCTGAAGTCCGGATACTTATAAACTGAGCAATGAACCACATAAGATCTTCGAAATGTAAAAAACTTGGGTGGCCAACCCACTAATTTTTGTGTCTATCTCTTTCATAAGTTTAATAAGGCTATTTTGATGGTTGAAGAGAGTTAAGGCTAAGTTGTACTATCGGGTTAGAGACCCACCGGGTCACCCTAGCAATCTCCCTTCGAAATAGGGTCTTAAGCAGATAGAACAGTTTACAGGCCGGGAAAAGATGATGTTCTGTCATGGAATCCACATTTGCTTCCTTTTTTAGTGGTGATAAAGAGGTGATGGAACAGCATTGAACTAAATGCTCAACAAATTCCACTTTTTAAGGAGAAAGGATTGTGCCTTCCACACGCCTTGTTAGCTACCACTGATGATGACCATTACTTGATTCTCTTAAATTCTTTATAGATGAAACGCTGCTAGATAATTGTTTAACTACACTGAAAAAACGGCAATACTTCTCTCACAAAAAAAAAGAAGAAGAAAAAACAGAGGTAGCAAAATGAAGATGATAAAATTTCAATGACTAGTTCGCTCTACCGAAAGTGGAGGCTAAACGAAAAATTTGTGAGAGCAGAATCACCATAGACAAGATGTTATGAAGATGGCAGCAGGTGATTCATGGAAATGATAATATCATAATGGTAAGGCCGTGTGACTGAGGAAGGGTAAAATTTTCCGCTTCTTGACTGTGGAAGTTGAGAGCTGAGAACAAGGTGCCAGAAATTGAAGACTAATTAACATGCGCTTTCGTAAAATTCTGTGACAATTTTGTAAATTGATCAATTGTGACAAAACAGAGAGTCTAGAAGGAAAGCAGTTGCAACTTGCAAGTTAAAAAAGGTGACATGCAGATAGCATGAAACCATTCCATATCGAACCGAACCGGAGGGCAGGAGGCCCAGCAACCAACACCTACAAAGTTGATTCACCAGAACTAATATAGCATTCTGCAACATATCAATTGCCGCTATTCACCTGTAGAAATGAATGTAAAATACTACTTGGAAACAGGCCAACAGCCGTCGCTGCTGTATCGAAAGACCTACAACAAAGATCACTGAAAGACAAATTGAAGTGCAGATCATGCACCCGATGCAAAATGAGATCTCAACCGATAACCATTTCCATAACCTAAATTCTCAGATAATTGTGCAACTACATCATCACTTCATCAGTTTCAGTAGAGAGATTAAAAGAAGCTCTTGGTTCAATAGACGAGCTTTTTCAAGCAAAAGTACTACTACGCCAACTAGACAAATCTCAATGGATAGGTAAGTAGTAGTGGCCAAAAGTAAGAGCAACTCCTGATATCAACATAGACGACATCTACCATCAGACTATAGACATTGCAGCAAAGGCAGGCGATCACAATCATTCGAAAGCCCACTGGTTCTCCCTCCTGACTTCCTCTTCCTCCTCTGGGGTGAAATCATTCTTGATGTTGAAGGTCTTCCTGATCTCCTCTGGGGTCTTCCCTTTGATCATGTCAGCAACAGTTTGGCAGGTCAGGTCCAGAAGGCCCTTGATGTTGAGATAGTTAGCAGCCTGTAACACAGATCACAGAGTATAAGATTGATCAGTTACACATTCTATTCCAAGGGCACATTATAGCTATTAGTATGTGATTTGATTGGGATTGACATAATAACAGTATCAAGAACCATTCAATTTCAAGATATGCATCTCACAAACAGACAAGGTCCAATAGAAGAACATAGCAATAGATCATGCAGACAATGATATTCCAGTCACGCCAAAGAAAGAGAAAGTCTTTAACAGTGACGGATAATTAAAGCTCGGTCTGAGATCAAACAAATCTTGAACAAAGAGTTACCTAACATATTCAAGTATCCAACCCAGTAAAAAACAGACAATTGGAATAGAACAGGAGCCTCTGAAATGAAATATAAACCGAAAACTACCGCAACAACACGACACACACTAACATGTCATTACATAGCAAAATAAGCACAGTTCACAGACAATTGTACAGTTTTAGAATATCATGCTATGAAATGCATCCCACGAACAGAAAAAGTCCAACAAAAGAACATAGCAAAAGAAAGTCTATAATAAGAAAGATAATAGTGACCAGTCACCATACAAAGAAAGTCTATAATAGTGACAGATAATAAAAACTAAGTCTGAGATCAAACAAATCTTGAACGAGTTATATCTAACATGGTATTCTAGTATCCAACCAGAATTGGATGAGAAGAACATAACAAGGAAACTAAAATAGAGCTTCTGAAATGAAATATAAACTCAAAACTACCACAACACTTCATTTCATCACAAATTTCACTGCTAACATCACTTCTCAAACATCCAGGCTGACATCACATTATTTAGCACACTTCGCACGGTTCACGGACAATTGTACAGCCTTAGACTATCATACTTCCATCATAAATCATCCAACAGGGCTCAGGGCAACAAAGACTAAAAGGACACACTACTCAGCCTCAGATAAAACTTGCACAGAACCAGTCAACTACATCACACCAGTCTTTCTGAACCATCCAAGATTTTACAACAGCTTTCACGAAGATGAGGTCACAGAACTCAAATCAACCCCTAAACTCAGACGTGACGAAAAAAGACTAGACTTTCCCTACATGTGTACTCAACCACTCTTCACATAGTATTTAAGTATCCAACCCAGTAAATAACCACACACTGAAATAGCAAACTTAGCATGGTTTACAGACAATTGTACAGTCTTCGACCTTAAATCCCCAAAAGACATCAGGGCTCAAGGCAACAAAGACCAAGGACACACAGCTCAATCTCAATAAACTTCCAAACTGAAATATAGAACCATTCAACTACATTCCACCAATCTTTCTGAAAATCCAATATAATAACACGGCTTTCACCAAGAACTCAAATCAACCACTAAACTCACACATAACAAAAAAGGACTCGACTTTCCCTGCTTTAGTCTTCCAACACTCACATATTTACAAAGTAAATAACAATAACTCAAGAAAGACAACCTAACTACTGATTGGACATTAACTATTCCACAAATCATTAAGTAACTACCTTTCAAAAACAGATACATGTATGATTCTACCATCACAGGAAATCAAAATGACTTTATCAGTTAACTCTATTGAACATAGTATCAGAAACAGCATAAATCTGAATAATAAAAAAAAGGACAAACCGTAGTAAAATATATTTTCCAACACAACACAAACAAAACACAGTAAAGGACAACAATCTCCAACCAATTTATTTAGTATTACCCAAAAACTCAACACCACATCAGTTAAACAATGATACAACAACCTAAAGATTATAACTTTCTTCATTGTGGGTGTCTAACAATAATATTACATTCAACATAAGCATAATTCAACCCACAAACATCATGACCATTGAATAAACCACACAATTACATACCCAAATAACTTCTTTTTTTTTATGTTTATACATAATACATGTTATCATTAACGTTCTCTATACTAACCACAATGGAAATATTCATTAATAAAACATAATTGAAGAAACACACATAAATATAGTAAAAACATCAAAAGAACACATCTTTCTCACATAAAGATCACATCTTTCTACAATAAAGAACATAAACAAACAATTGGGTAAACAAAATAAAGACAAAAAAACAGATCTAACAAAACCCTAAAAGAAAACAAACAAAGAAAGAAAGAAAAGGGTAGATAGATAGATCTGTACCAAGATGAGGTCAAAGAGGGTATTCTGATCAACTTTGACATACTCAGCATCCCAGTTCTTGAGCTCCTCGTCAGCAGGGGAGGGGGTGGTACGGAGAGAGTTGGAGGGTGCTGCGGTGAGGGAAGAAGACTCATCACCAGCAGCAGCCTTTCCCTTGTTGACCTCAACATGCTTCTTGCAGTACTCAAGGACCTTAGCCAAGATCTGACCAGTGACATTGGGAAGTGGGATGTCACCGGCGCACTCATCCTCAATCATATGCTTAATTGTCTGTGACTCTGTTGCCACTGCCTCTTCGACTGTGAACGTCTCTCCGTCACTGCTCTTCAGGGTTATCATCTTCTTCTCACTGTTGCTCTCGTTGTTGGTCTCACTCACTTCTGCCATTGTTTTCTTTTGTGTTTTTGTTTTTCCTAGAGAGAGAAAGGACTGCTACTATTCTTTTCTGGAAAACTGAAGAAGAAGAAGAAGGCAACTTGGGTTTTATTGATTTGTTTATATATAGCGAGGTTTTCCTTTAGGGGTTTTTTCTTTCTTTCTTTCTAGAATATTCCGACTTTTGTTTTCCTTTTTTATTACGAGGTTTTTTGCTGTTTCTTGCGGCCCACGTTTTTTTATATTGGGCCTATCGGCCTTATTTCCTCCTGGCCCAATTTCACTGTTTAGTGTGGTTAGCGTATAAAACAAGCGAAGCCAGGAGGAGACACAGAAAAAGAGTGACGGACAGAGTGAAGCTGAAATTGGTACACTGTATTTGGCACGCCTAGAGAGTGCAGGCCTTTAATGTTACTAAAACTATACTAGTACTGAACAGTTGTCCATTGTGTAGTACGGTAGTCTCGTTGTATGCATGCTAGGAATTGGAATTGGATGGTTGGTGTTCAATGCTTGTACACTGATAAACTGATGGTGTTGCAGCCTTTGAAGTTTGAATCCAAGGCTTTTGACTGACCTTTTAAAGTTTTACCCACACCTAACCGAAAAAAACAAAAACTTTTTCTGCAGAGTAAAAGATTTTATTGGACTTTGCAAGGACTATTCGACTTATGATGATATTCTAATGCTTAAAACATCTGTTTATAGATGATAGATTTATATGATTAATCAACCTATACGTACACATGCTAGCATTGGTTTGGAACCAAAGATATATAGACTTCCTCTCAGAACCGCTGGACCAAAACATAGGACTGAATGACTGATAGTAGTTCAAGGAATCATACTCTAGCAAGGTGTAGAAGAGAACGCAAAATCATAACAGTACACTCTAATTGAAGGAATAGGATAGCAAACTGTAGAGTGACAATTTGCAGATATTGATAGAGAGTACAAATGAAGACGAGTATATTGGAGTAATTGAATATATGGACCCTGTACTGATATGTTCAACACTACTCATACATGGTTTCTGGTTACAAGTACTCTCAACAAGGAACAAGTCCTGCAAGAGAGGCTTCTCATTGACGGACATCTATCATTTAAGGTAGAAAAACTTGGGTCATCATGCCACAACGCTTACATTTTAGAAACAGGTAAACCTGCAAGAGATTAAAATTGTAATCAGAACAATAATAAGAGTCCAAGAGCATGCAAATGAAAGTGATGAATAATTACGCACTTAAAGCTTTGGCATTGACAATGCTAGGAGAAGCAGCAGGTGGTGAAGCATTTTCATCCAAGAATGGCGCAACATTATTGGGGTCAGCCCACACGGGGTATCCTTTAATTTTTCCCTGCATTGATGGACAGATAATAAAATGAAGATTGGGATTAGCTACATAATTCTATAGATCAGTAGGAAGTCCTAAGATAATTTCTCAAAAATATAGGCAGTGAGCTATACCAGGACATTCAAGGCTGCCAATGTCGCCATGCCCTCCCTAGTCCACTGTTGGTAGAACAAAGCGTAACAAATTAGATCAAGCTAATCTGAATTTGGACTACCATCTGCATCAATTCCAAACTGTGAGTAGAACAATAAGAGAATCGTTGAAAGCTAAGTACCTTAGATGCTGAAGCTATGTGTGGCACCACAACTGCATTCTTCATTTCAGCTAAGCCAGGTTTCATAAATGGCTCATCCTACAGTAGAAAAAGAAACAAAAAAAAAATCTATGATATAGTAGTAATTATCTGGCACAAGCAAAGTGTCACGCATAAAAGCGATGAATTTGTTCGATCAACAAAAAAAAAGGGATGAATTTGGTCACCTCAAAGACATCAAGACCAACACGAAACATTGGATTTTCTCTCAAATGTTCAACAAGAGCTACTTCATCAACAACTGGACCTCGACTGCAATTGATGAGGATTGCATCCTGTGGATGGAATACACACAGTTTTGACATGATTCATGTGAATGCACACATACTTTCTGGTATTTATGCTGTTCAAGTTTACCTTTTTCATCTTGGAGAGCCTCTCTTTGTTGACCAGATGGTAAGTTGTTTTATCAAGTATAGGATGTAGACTTATCTGCAAAAAGTGATTTTATGAAGTAGTGAATTCCTTAAATCAGGGTCAGGGAGATGAGGACCTAAATTAATAGAACTCTGGTTTAGATTGCTAGGCAGAATACTAACCAAATCAGCCTCCTGAAGAACTTCATCCATGCTCGCTGCTCTCTTCCATGTCACAGGTTGTTCACCGTTGGCCTTGAGAAATTCACCATATGCTGCAAAAGAATTCTAATGGATCACTCATCCTGACTAAGAAAGGGCAATTCATGAGAGTGAGTAGCAGGGCTACATACCAGTGACAAACTTCTCGAGGCGAGTCGATTGGTAGAGATCATAGTAGATTAGATTCATTTTGAATCCTTCAATCTGCATATGTAAAAGAAGTGATGCATCAGCTGATTACGCAAGTTTTAGTTGAGGTATTTCTCAAACTACCCGGCAGCCAGTTGTCTGATCAAAAACTACAGTGTGCTGGCAGATAACAAATGAAACTTCACCATCATTCGTGCATAAGCAGAACCGATACGACCAGCTCCAATAACACCCACAGTCTGTCCTTTCAGCAAGTTGCCAACAAACCTGCATTCAGGAACATGGTCACATACTCACATACACAAATGTTGTTCTGCTTAGCATAACCAGGTTGAACAGGAAAAGAGAAATACGAGGGATCTTACAAGTGAGGAAGCCATCCTTCATATAAACCAGCCCTCATGAACTCATCAGCTTCGACCACCCTTCGAGCAGCTGCTAAGGAAAGTGAAGCTGCTAATTCCGCAGTCGTCTCAGTGAGCACTCCCTGTGGAAGATCAACATACCAACAAATGTTTCACATTTCAAACCTCTTCTTGATTTCTAATCTGCTAATCTTTTGTAGTGTAACCAAACTTATGGCTCCTATGTTGCCGGCAGACACTGAGACCGCAGTTTGAATGAAAATTCAGCAGTATACTTCTACAGTTCCAGGTCATAAGCGCATATCAACTAGAATTATTTACTATGGCAATGATGTTGTAATTCTCTTGCAAACAACATTTTCATGGATTGATGGTATTCTAAACAAGCCAACATAGGCCCTCACCAAAAACAAAACATAGAGGAAATTTTCCTGCAGTTGGAGTCTAGGAGCTCGCAAATGTTCCTGACACTTAGCCGACCAGAGACAATGATACAGCAGACAAAAAACCATGCTATGAACTAAGGCACTTGGATGATCAAACAACAATTGGTAAATGTGATGCAGAATATACAAAGTAGATTTTTGAAAAAAAGAACAAGAAAAGATTCAACTTTTACCAAGGTGATCAGTGGAGAAACTTACAGGAGTATTACCAACAGCTACACCATACTTGGTAGCGACATTAACATCAACATTGTTGTATCCAACAGCCATGTTGCTAAACGCTTTGCCACCTGCCTTGCTCAATGCTGAGAACAAAGTCTCTCCCCAGTCTTCTGTCAGCTGCACACATACATACATACCCAAAGACATTATAGCTTGCACTAACAAGTAACAACAATGATCAAATCATCAACTGTCTAAATTCAGCAGCAAGCTAAACTGTACCTGCCCGATAACTCCATCACACTTATCTCCAATCAAAGCAATGATATCATCAACAGACAAAATGGTCTTCTTCTGGGTGCATATCTGAACTTGCAAAATGAACAAATTATTATGATGAGCAGTAACTTGTCATGTCAGTAGAACATGCAGTTGCCAGTAAGCATAACATAGGTGGAAAAAAGAAAGTGAAAAATGTGATCATGACCTCAACTCGGCAATCTTGCTGAACTAAGAGATTGATCCAACGGGTGCCAGGCATAGACTTAGTGCTGACAACTCTGTATTTACCATTTGGGTTGTACACCTCAATTGATACTGGCTTAGCCATGCTCAGCTGTTTCACTCAGTGGTACAAAAAACACTTGTTTTGGTGTGCAAGAAGCAGGAGCTTTTACAGGAAGGCGCAATTCTTGAATTTTTATTTTATACTCCTGAAGTAGTAGAGTGGCAATGTGCGGGGCACCCCACCGCAAGTTCTTTGGTTTTACATGCACATCAAGCCCATTTGTCAGCATGTAAGGTGATCAAACGGTACACAAGGTGTTTCCTTGGGGGGCTTAGAGCAATATCATGAGTTTGATTGTATGGTAACACTTCTATATTTGTGGATAGACTGAGCTTGGCTTTGGAAGTGCCATTTGGGCCTCTCATCAGATGAGGGAAGATAATGAGGTTGTGGCCTCAAACTTTGTTCATCAAGGAACATGTAGTTTGTGGACCGTTTACAATTTTTTGATTTGTGTTAGGGAATATTTTCTTTATTGACATTTTGTCGTCTCTCTTCTAAATGAATGAATTGACCATAACAAAAATTGAATAAACTTTGCTTGATGTGTGTTACTATTTTGCTGGTACTTGCTTGCTATAGTAAAGGTAAAATTACAACTACTTCCAAGTTACAAGTAGGTTGTAGCAAAGAAGATCACATCCCATGAATAACTAGTGCTAAATCAAAAATGAATGTTTAGGATGATTTTTGTATTTGCATGGAAAAGGAAAGTGTGATCGTCCTAAATGAGAATATAATCACATCGAGAGGTAAACAATCACAACTTTCCCAACAATATCAAGTTCTTCCATTCTAAAATCAATTGATAATATAAATAGCCGAGTAGCCTTCTAAGTCTTTATTTAGATTAAACATCTCCTTTTATGACTATCTGGAACAACATTTGCAACTTTTTATGATCGAAAGAAATGAGTTGAACCGAACTAAATTTGGATTGAAGCGAAGTGAAATTAAAAAAAAGTGTTAAGATGCCCTAAACACTCCCAGGTTGAAGGATTGACGGTGCCTCTTTTTTTTTTAATAGGAAAGGATGAGGCCTACCCTACCTGTGGGTAGCCTATGTCCAAAATAACCACGGATCAATCTTAGGCCTTGTTTAAGAGTTAACAGTTAGCAGATGGCATTTGTGGAATTCAAACCTAGTCTTCGGATTAGAAATTAAGGCCGAAACCACCCTGAATGGTGATTGTGTACGTTGTATGAACTTTGCGATGGAGGGTTACCCACCAAATAAAAAGTCAAATGGAAAAAAAAGTGAGTGGGAATTACCAGTAACTGGCTAAATGGTTGCTTACGTTGTAGAGTGCAAAACTTGACTAGCCCAAGCCAAAGCAGTTGAAGAGCGAAAGAGTTCTATCTTTATTCTTCAACGTGACCACCTTACCTTACCTTACCTTACCTTACCACTTTCCCCCACTCCTCTCTCTCTCCTCACCCTCTCTTCCCTACCTTCACCAAACAAACACTACCAACAAAACCCACCACCTTTACCAATAAAGGGGAAGAGAGAACGACGCTAGAGAGAGAGAGAGAGAGAGAGAGAGAGGGGGGAGTCAATTAAAAAATATTATCGATAATAATGGAAAGGCTAATTTATTCATCCCCAATGACTAAGGTAACCCTTAAACCCTACCCTTATCTGCCCCAACTCGCCCGGGTTGTTGAACCCCGCAAACTCGGGGTCTTCCAACCACCTACCACCGACTCACTCCGAGTCAACCGAGTTCATTTAAGGGCTTCTTGTTCATCAAACCCAATTGACTCACCTTTACCCAATTCTTCATTTGATTCATTTAATAACAATTATTATAATTCAAACAATAAGCCTTCTTTGTCTTCGGAGGACCCTCAATCCCAGCCGTCCAATAATGGCTTCACATTTCAAAAGGTATAATCTTTCTTCCTTTTCTTATTGTTAATTTTGATGTATTTGCTTGCTTTTCAATTTGATTGGGTTTTGTTGGGTTTTCCTTAAAATTTGTGGGTAACTTGTTTATGATTTGATTTGCTGAGTTATGTATCAATTAAAGTTCGGTGGTAGAGAGAAAGATTAGAACTTTAGTCAGATTGTGCTCCAATGCTAATCATTCATGCTCTCATATTGTGGTTTCTGGTTGTGATTGAAAAGCCATAACTTTCTTTGGTGTTGCTATGCTTACATAGGCTGTAAATGACCTTTGTTTAAGTTCTGATAGTGGTTTACAACTGCCATGTCAGAAATGAATACTTGACTTTCAAACCTCACATTGAGCAGTTGAGCACTGATTTGGTATTGATGTGGGTTTTGGTTTCACACTTATTGAGGACTTATCAATCTCCTCCTCAGGCTACCCTTTTAGCTTTAGGACTCAAAGAGCAATTTATTCTTATTTGGCTTAAATCAGTTTTTAGGAATAAGGCTATGTTGTTGTTGTTGTTGGCTTACTGGTATTTGAGAATTTTTCAGCTTTCTTTTCTTTTGCCCTGCTTTTCCTTCCTTTGAGAATTGTGCTCATCGGTTATGGTGTTTTTGTGTTGCTGAATTCGAGTTATGACCTAGTAAAAAAGAGGAACTGAGACTGAGAGCTCGAAAATTTATTATTTTTGCTCTCGTGAAAGAGAAATGGAGAATGCAGCGATGGTAGTTGTCATCACCTTGTTGATACATAGTGTGTTATCTTGTAACGACTTTCTGAGTAAGAACTGACATGGTAGATTGCTCACAGAAACGTAGCATTGAGGTTGTTGGACTTGCTGTGTAGTTTATGTATGATGGTAAACGTTGTTATAGTTTGTTGGATTTGAGGTTGGGTTCACATTAGATGTCTCCACTTGTTCCACATCAGAAAATGTGACTGCCTAGAGTTGTTAACTTGTCATATGCCTAAAGACAAACGGGATTCTTCCTTCCAAACATATTACATACGGAGTAATACGTATAGGATTACTATGGAGCGTTTTTCAAAATAAAATTCAAATGAGATGGTAGTTTGCTCCTATTACGCATTGTTCCTTGGTACACTTTAGTTCACTTCAGTGTTATAGCATGTCTTTTTTACTAGTTCGTACAATTTTCTCTAAGTTCACTTATACTCTTTGATCATTTTCAGGCAGTTGCTGCTGGGAAGGTTATTCTACTCTCAGCTTTCACAGTGCTTGCAATAAACCGAGCCTTTACATTACCTGCTTTGGCTAGCTTTCAAGCAGCTACAAAGACCGGTAGTACTGTGGGAAGGGGTCTCCTTCGCACTGAGATACTGAGTAGTGCATGGACTGGGCTTTTGGCTGGTTGTTTGCACACATTATCAGGTCCTGATCACCTTGCTGCTTTGGCTCCTCTTTCAATTGGCCGCACGAAAGTGGAAAGTGCCCTTGTGGGTGCCCTTTGGGGATGTGGCCATGATCTTGGGCAAGTCATTTTCGGCTTGCTATTCCTTATCCTCAAAGATCGCCTTCATATCGAAGTTATTCAAACTTGGGGCACGAGAGTGGTCGGTTTAACACTTCTTGTTATTGGTGCTATGGGAATAAAGGAAGCCACAGAAGTCCATACCCCTTGTGTTGCATTAGAAAATGGCGAGTGCGATGTCAGTGTCTATGAAACCATTGGGAAACCAGTAGTAGGAAAAAAGAAGAAAATAGGTTTTGCAACATTCGCCACTGGAATAGTTCATGGGCTTCAGCCTGATGCGTTGATGATGGTATTACCCGCCCTGGCTTTACCTTCAAGGGTGGCTGGTGCTGCGTTTCTGAGCATGTTCTTGGTTGGGACAGTTGTTGCTATGGGAGGTTATACCGTATTCATTGGGTCATGTAGTGATGCATTGAAAGATAGGATCCCTAGAATAACAGAGAAGCTAACATGGGCATCTTCTCTTGTAGCTATTGGCCTTGGTTTAGCGATCCTCGTTAGCCAATATTTCGGCTTCAGTTTGTATTAATCTGTGTTCTCTTTTTGAAGTTGTAGGTTCTTTGTTCGCTCAGTATTAGGATGGTTTTTGAGAGCAGCCAAATTGATTCTATGAAGTATTCAGATACGGATATTATTGCCTTTTCATAATGATGAAGTTATTTTATCCATTGGCTTTCCTAGTCGCAGTCTGTTGATTTGATTCTGAAACTTAGGGTGCATGGCATTGCCATTTGGGAGGGTGGAAGGGGGGCGGGATGGACTATGTTGTCGTTGGTAACACCTCGTGCTGCTTGGTTCATGAAGTGACATTTTTTTCGCCAAAAAAAAAAA
>ONZK01003585.1:3236-24653 GCA_900322385.1 Pharnaceum exiguum
CTCGTGATTAGTGAGTCGTACGGGCGGGGGAGGGAGGAAAGATTTGTTCATCTTTGGCTCTTTGCTACGGACCATAATTAGTTTTTGAATTAATTGTAGAACTTAAGTAAAAGGATGTGCGCATTACAAATTTGGCTACTCGTGATTAGTGAGTCGTACGGGCTTTGAATACCTTAATGAAGTGAAGTGACTTTAGGTCTGGGGCCGTTAAGTTTGGATTACGAATTTTGATGACCCCTTCCCATGTGCTGGGGACATCTTTGCCTTATGTGCCTAACTTGAATGTGACACTTTTCTTGGATCAATAATGCATTAAGATAATAGTTAGTGTCAATTTGTGTAGAGATTAGGAGATGGCTGAGATATTGTGGTAATGACATTTGTGATTGCAAAATAAGAACCACGTTCTGTCTAAAAGGAAAGTTCCTATGATCTTTGTTGCATTTTGAGTGTAGAATATGTGCCTGGTTGTTGATTTTGACTAATTATTTAATTTGGTTCCACAATTGCTTTCACCCTAACATCATCCATGAAGAAACACAAGTTTCTGTTTGACTGGGCAATTCAATGGCATGCAATTTTGACTGCACCTGCAATTTGATTTCATTGGCCTGATATTTTGGATATTTTGCAACCAGACAGTCGAGATCAAAGTGAAGATTGATTGTGAAGGATGTGAAAGAAAAGTAAGAAGGGCAGTGGAAGGTATGAAGGGAGTAACACAGGTGGATATCGAGCCCAAGCAACACAAGCTAACTGTGGTTGGTTATGTGGAGCCTTCCAAGGTGGTGGCTCGTGTGAGGCATCGCACGGGTAAGATGGCAGAGCTATGGCCCTATGTGCCATATGATGTCGTAGCTCACCCATATGCTCAAGGAGTATATGACCGGAAGGCACCCGCTGGGTATGTTAGGAACTCCTATGATCCTCAAGTCAATCAGCTGGCAAGGATGAGTTCTACTGAGGTCCGGTACACAACAGCATTCAGTGATGAGAATCCTTCTGCTTGTTCTATCATGTGATGCAGGACATATCATTAAACAAATGCAATATAGATCCGGTCAGACTATATGAGCCGTTGCTACATTTGTGTATGTAACCCAATGGAAGAATGCTTGGTTGTGTCATTGGGGAGTTTATTATGTATGCAGTATTAAAGATTGTATGGTGAGTACAATGTCAAAGGTCAATTTTTCAGCTGTGTTGTTAGGTCTGTGGTAGGTCTAATGAATCAATGATTTGTAATTGACTTGAAGTGTTTGTATAATATAACTATATGGTTGCGTTATTATGTAGCATTGGATATTTTAGTATTCGTGATTCTTCTCTTGTCGTTCTTGGTGACTTGGTCGGTAGATGTGATGCCAAAGGAGGGCTGTTGAAAGATTCAGTGAAGCGTCATATATAAATGGTGTAACAGTAAAAGCTTCTCTACTGTTCAAATTGCTTTGTTAAAACAATCATTTTACAGGAGAAAACTAGGTGTATGGCTGTTCCGACAATGTGAGAATGGAATGTCGTGGCCAAATAACTATCGGTGCACAGCACAGCTTAACTTCTGAAGGTCAGACCTAATAGCCGGTGCGCCAATGGGATAGGCTTTTTATCTCTTCTAATTTCCTTCTAAACTCAAGTGCCCTAAACTCTGAATCCGTCAGTTTTGTCAACAACAACGTGGAATGTAGTTCTATTAACTACAGTTCTCTCCAAAACGGGACCTTTAGCATCAATTCTTTTAGGGGATCGTACAACGAGAGTCATGTTATGTTATGCATTAAATTTAAATTTTTTCTTAATAGCTCGTAAATTTTCTAGTTGATTTTAGCTTTGCTCATAGACTTGTTTGTCGAGTCTTGTTCAAATAGCTCGCAGACCGATCAACTCTTTAACACCCCTCTCCACTTCAAGAATAATCTATTACGGAGTGAATATGGAACTTTATTTATTTTACGTCCATAATTAGATGGAAGTATGGAATGTCCTTAACTCTTGAGTCCTTGTACACAAATATTGAGTGATCAATCTATGTATTCCATACCGCTTAAGTGAGGTATCGAGTTCGAGCCTTAACGTATGTAGAAATCTATATTGAGAGACTTATCCACCATAACCACGTGGACAACCCGGGTCGGGTCTGGATATAGTTTGAGCGAAGCTGCAGTGAATTAGACGGGCAAAAAAAAAAAAAAATCCCAAATTTTTGGCTCAATGGGCTAAATTGGATGTGGAAACCCATCGTAGCCCAAAAAATGAACACAAGTTCAGTCCATAACTCGTACTACTACTTTTCATTTGCTACTGGTATATATATTGTGGCGGGGAAACCCTATCAAAGCCTTTCATTTCTGGCGCCAAAACACACCCTAACTAACATAACACAACAAAACTCAAAACAACCCCAAAAACCCCACTTTACAAATTCAATCATTTCCAGAGAGAGAAAGCAATACATTCATGGCTGCTACTGGAGAAGGAGAAGATGCATCCATCACAAAACTCCGTCTGGAGGAAGAGTTCGAAGTCTGGAAGAAGAACACACCTGTCTTATACGATTTGGTAATCTACCATCGTCTTCTTTGGCCATCTCTCACCGTCCAATGGCTTCCGTTCCCTCCTGGGATCAACCCAGATACATCCCTCATCTTCCAACGCCTCATTATCGGGACCCACACCTCCGATGACTCTCCTAACTACCTCATGCTCGCTGATGTCACCTTTCCCCCTCCCAGTCACCCCTCTGGCACTCTCCCCAAGGTCAGTCTTTTACCTGCCAACTGTTTGATAAAATGCCTGAGTGAATTTAATTTCTCTTTTTTTTTTTTTTTTGGTGATTCAGATACCCTTTTGAGAGCTTGTTAATGGGTATTTTTTCATTTTTTGTTAGGTGGAGATTGTGAAGAGGTTTCAAGTTGATGGGGAGGTGAACAGGGCAAGGTATATGCCACAGAACTTGGATATTGTTGCTGCCAAGACTAGTGGGCTTGAGGTTTATGTGTTTGATGTTTCTAAGGATGTGAGTGAGGGTTCGTGTAATCCTGATTTGAGATTAAGAGGTCATGATAAGGAAGGTTTCGGGCTTTCGTGGAACCCGTCAAAGCAAGGGTATCTGTTGAGTGGCTCACTTGATGGGAAGATGTGTTTGTGGGATGTGTCTGCTATGCCTCAGAGTAGAGTTCTTGATGCTATGAATGTTTATAAGGTGATTTTTCTTCTTATGATAACTAATGTGAGTTTAGCGATCCATTGATGTTTGATTGTATGTTATGTTGTGATTAAAATTGTGCTGTTGTTTTCATTTTAGGGCCATGATGACCATGTGGAGCATGTTGCGTGGCATAACCGTAATGAGAACTTGTTTGGTTCAGTGGGAAATGATGGACGATTAATGACTTGGGATCTACGTTCTGCTAAGCCTCAACAATCCACCGTAGCTCATGACAAGGAGGTATGACTATTATCGATTGTTGTTAGTTACGTAGTTATTTGTTTTCCACCGCTTCTATTACTAATATTTGTCTTGCTTGGTGGGATGGTTAGTCATGATTAACTTCCATGTTCTATCTGTTGTGAAATGAAAAATATCATCAACACCATTGCTGTATGAAGCAACTTGTATGTCTAAATTGTCAATTATGAGTAATTGATAATGGACATTCCAAGGCGCCTGTCCTTTGGAGGCCATTTCTGTTACTCTGAATTTCATCTCATTTATCGCAGTAGCATTTCTGTACCCAAAGGCTTTATTGAAGGTCTTGATGATGTCTACTGAAATACTTCTCATTCAATATGCTTCTACTGCTAACACAGCTGCCTGAACTGTTGGGATGGGGGATTATCTCTAGAAATGGGTGTGGATGTGTATTTAAGCATTACGTATAATTAATGCCTCTATTAATGAGTAAATCAACCCTTTTCATCATGATCACTCCAACAATGATAGTTTTGTGTGGCTTCACCTTATTGAAGTAGCGGGATTTATTTTGTGCTACTTCAATTTCTCATATCAATGTTGATTTACACAGTGTCTGGTTTACTGATGTGAACTTGTTGCGACCATGATTCATTCTGCCCCTTAAATTTTTCCTCTATTTAATGATTTTCACTTTCGTTGTTAATACCCAATCGACCAATCATATCAAGAAATACGTGTAATACTTTATGCAGGCAAATTTCATATCATTCAGTCCCTTTCAAGAATGGATGGTGGCAACAGCTTCTTCAGATACTACTATTGGGCTGTTTGACATGCGGAAGCTCGACTCCCCATTGCATTACTTGTCTAGTCATACGTAAGTCCACTTCCAGTTCAGCTTTCTAAAATATCATTATTCTCTCCAATGATATATGCTCTTGTTAATTTTGATCTTGAGGCTTGACACTTGTGTCTGCATCTATCCTTGAATCCTGAAGGTTAATATTGTTCATGTAATCAATGTATGCAGGGATGAGGTATTTCAGGTTGAGTGGGATCCTAATCATGAAACTGTACTGGCTTCATCTTCTAGTGACAGAAGGTTGATGGTTTGGGACATTAACAGGTATGGCTGTGTCTGTTCGCGACCCTCTTCCCTTCTTCCTCCTTGCTCCTGGCTCCTCCTGCTTTGATACTTCCTTTCTTATTTTATTGGATGGAAGCAACGCAAATGTTTGCCACGTCTGCTCCCTGCTCTGCTGTCCTGTTATTATGGCTTTGAGTCTACTCATGTCTTTGAGTCTACTCGTGTCTTTGAGTCTACTGCATTCTTTCCTTATTCTACTCATGTCTTTGAGTCTCTGCTGCTGGTCAATTATAACAAATGACTTGGGAGTAAGAATACAAGGGTGTCAAGGACTTCTGTATATGGAGCAAGTTTTTCTTATGTGAATTATGTCTCAGGATTGGTGATGAGCAACTGGAGGGAGAAGCCGAAGATGGGCCTCCGGAACTCCTTTTCTCTCATGGAGGCCACAAGGATAGGATATCAGAATTTTCTTGGAACAACCGGATACCGTGGATGATTTCTAGCGTGGGAGATGACAACACTCTTCAGGTCTGGAAGATGGCCGAAAGTATATACCGTGACGAGGACTAAAGCCTGCTGAGGAAGCTGACTTTGGAGGACTAATCAATTAGGCTGAATAGCATATCAACCCCCCACCCCCCCACAATAGAAAGACCCGAAAAAATGTTATCTTGTATTTTTAAGACGAACTCAAAGAAGAAAAATGGGAAACCAGCAAGTTCCCAATGCAGTGGGGGATTCTGTAGTGTATTTTCGGTATTCCTAATCCTAGCCTTCTGT
Organism: Pharnaceum exiguum; assembly: GCA_900322385.1. Taxonomy (NCBI): domain Eukaryota; kingdom Viridiplantae; phylum Streptophyta; class Magnoliopsida; order Caryophyllales; family Molluginaceae; genus Pharnaceum; species Pharnaceum exiguum. The sequence continues at coordinate 8,519 of ONZK01003585.1, forward strand.
ATGCGAGTTGGTGACCTTGTACTCTTGAACATCTATCTTCTCAACAGCTAGGATTTCCTGGTTACGTTTAATGTACGAAGTCCAATGTAGCCTAGATGAGTGTGATAAAGTTTATGTCTCTGTATGGCTCTTTCAACAGAGTTTTTCAGTGACTTCTTAGCGAAACTCTTCTAAATCATCTTCATGGTCGGAAAAAAGGTATTGAAACGCTATTGTACACGAGGAGGCTATTCATCACGTTATCGAATACCTAAATGGCTAAATCGACTATTCGAAGAGGAACAGCGGTAATGACCAACTAAAAATTTGTAAACTCCAAGGTGTATCTTCTTGATGTATTGGCCATGTGTGAGGAATGCGAGCTGCTGTATACTCTAAATCTCTAATGGTCAATATGAAATGGCTCAATCTGTTTAGTTGACACTCTCACAAGAAGTTCAATTTACAGGAAATAACTCAAATCTGTTTTATTGACACTCAGGATTCTCCTCCTAACAGGACGGTGAACTACGGAACTCCATTATCTTGTTCCACATTGAACTACTTTAAAGTCTACAATTGCCAACGATTTTGCACTTGCAATTGTAAACCAACAAAGAAGAGAACATAACTGCGACAATAACAAGAGAAACAAAAGTAATAATTTTGGGAAGCAAAGTTGTAGCCTATCGGTTGGCTACCCAAATTTTGAGTCTCATCCGCTTCACAAGTAATACAGAATTACAGATTGACAAAACCTGCTCCATGATGGAACTGAATCACACACCAACACACACGCCAGAAGGCAGTGAAAAGTGAAAACTGTAAGGAAAGCCTCCTGCATCACCAAGCAGCCATCCCTGGCCTCTTGCATAGAATAGAAGCCTGAGCACCAGAGGTTTTCACACAGCTGGGGAAACGAAGCCCTATGAAGATATATTCGAAGCCATCCATCTTATTTTAAGTCATTCATTTCATAAAAACACAGAAATGTAGAAACAGCAGAACTAAGCACGGATGCACTAATCCCACCGAGGGGATAGGGATTGTAGCTTCAATTTAAGTAATAAAAGGTTCCACAATGTCACAAAGGTGGACAGTTTCTTCTTTACATATGGTTTGTTGAAACTACTGAGCTAAAGCTAGTGAAAGTAGCCGCTGAAGCTACAACTATGAATATAAACTTATTCTCAAATGAACAAAAAATCAGCTCGGGTAACTGATGAAGAGACATTGCCAAAGACGTTAAGTAGAACAAATGCAATACTTGAAACACGGCCGCTGAGGGACTGCGATCAGCTGAGACAACAAATTGATCTCAACAATGGTTGCTCTGGAACCTGTTGGGCCAGCTCACTCTTACGACAGTTTCCAAACTAGTGCCTTAACTAGCTGTTGCTGCATTATTAGCTGCAAAAATTGAAGACAAAAAATTCCACAAAATCAGAATTTAAACAACTGACATCGCAAATTCATAAAGCACAAAAGCTAAAACACAAACACATGCCAGAACTGCTTATTACTAGATCAAGTACTTGAAATATGGTTGCCTACACAAATTAGTGAAGATAATAAGTAAATAAAAGAAGAACCACAGGACAACACATTCCTGCAGGATGATCAGGAGACATGGAAAACCCAAACCAACACCAATTTCTATTGAGCTACTGTAAACATCAGGACTCAAATGATGGGGACCACAAGCATCATCAAGCAGCAAAAACCACAAACGCAGAACAATATTATGCTTAAGAGTTCTGGTCAAGTTCACAGAGGATACAAACAGATCTTAACAGAAAAATGTATCTCTACAATGAACAAGCCTTCCTGCTACGGCAAAAAATGCAGCTTGTTGAAAAAGTTGATCAATCGCAGAACTTCGAAACAGCCTTTTCAAGCTAATGAAACTCTCATCTAGCGAGTCTATCTGAGACTCTGTACTTAACAAAAGAGAAAGGAAAACAAAGGCTGACAAATTGAACATGAGAACCCATTACGAAGGTCCATTAATATCTTCGAGTACTTAACAACCTCTCTGTTTAAGAGATGACACCAAAATTCATGGCAGAATGACTTAATTCAACAGCCAGGATGACATAAAGCTATTTTAATTTTTAAAGCAAGGCGTTTGATCCAGCCACCCAGTCATACTTCATATGTAGCACAGACAGAAATGACCAAAGATGAAAATAGAGACATAAATATCATACCTTTCCTTTTACTCTTGGTCGGTGGAGCGACATTGGCTGTTACATTTGTTGCGCCACAACTAAATAGGTCTTTTGGGGCAGATCCCATACTTGTCATGCAGTTGAGGTTCTCAAACTCACAACTACCAATACCTTGACCATTCAGTATAGCATCTTCCGCAGACTTCCCGTCCACACCAGGATGAAGGCAATAGATCTGCTCGCCACATTGCACATTGCATGGATTTAGCATATACGAACCAGGGATACTGGCATTACCTATGCTTTGATACATATCCCCACTTTTGACGGGTCTTTGATACGGGAAGGACCCAATTTCCCCTTCAATTCTACCCCTAATATCGACAAGTAGACACTTAAGCCTCGCGACCTCAGCCTCCAATTGAGCCTGACCCTGTAGCCTCTTCAACAACATTTGATTTGCAGCTCTTAATTTCCGAACCTCCTCCTCCAACATTTGGTTTTCAGCTTTCTTCTTGAAGCGATACTTGCGAACAGCTTCTTTGTTATTGCTACCCTTTTTAACCCTTTTACCCCTTGTACTATTCTTCTCCTCAGACTCAGAGGTATCATCATCGTTACCGCTCTTTTCCTCACCCGGGGGAGGTACAATCTTAGTATGTACATGAAAGCATGTATGCGTGTGGGCGAGATCAGGGCCCGGGGGATTACAAGTATGAGCATGAGTGCAAGCATGAGTATCCATTAGTAGCTCCTCAAAGAAACTATCCATGGACCCGCTACTCGGAATATCACCAATGTGGTTGGAAAACTCAAGTTCTCCATCATCCATAAAAGGCATTTGATTGCTGTTGGTACTGTGACTGTTGTTGCCCTCCATTTATAGCAATCTACCAAAAATCCATCCAAAATAAGCAACTAACTACAAAATTCAAAACTCAGCACACTACCCAGATCATAACTACACATAAATTGGCGCCATTGACACACAGCATTACAAATTGGTAAATTAAAACAAAACCCTAGAACAGAAATCAATCAATTACCCAACAAAAACACTAAACTTGACAATCAAAGATCAAAACTTTGAACAAAACCCAATTCAATTACAACTATTTCAAACCAAATTGCACCTTTACAACACTCTACACTGATAAAAATCCAACACCCACATAAGCAAACATCAAAAAAAACAAAAAAGATCAAAACTTGCACCCAAAAAACAATGCAATCACAAATTTACTAACTACCCACCAACCCCAGATGTAAAAATCACAACTTTTTTACTTTAGAAGAAAGAAAGCAAGAAAGTCATACCGGAAAGGAGCCAACTTGATCGAGGAAGGGCAGTAGCAGTGAGGACAAGGGAAAAGTGAATGAAGAGGGAGCGAATATATGAATTTAAAAAGGGATGGGGGAAAGGAGAGAGAGAGAGAGAGGAGTCGGTTGGGAAAGGGGAACCCTAAAAGGGAAGCGGGGGAAGGGGGACAAGGATAGGAAAGAAGTTATTGAGTTAACATGAATGGAGAAAAATGAATGGATGTATTTTGGGAAGACATTGGATTGATTGGCCAGAGAAAGAGAAGAGTTTGATACACTACTAGTACTAGGTCTCTCTCTTTTGTATCCTTTGTTTGTGTTGTTGTTATGTTTTCAAGATTCTTTCTATATCAGTAATGTAATGTCTTCTGTAGATTAAATTGAAATGTACTCAATTATGTGTTTAACAAGAATATTTTTTTATTTGTTTTAATACTCAATTATTTATCACAATTTTCATAATATTTAGCTCTTGTAAAACTAAATAGTGAATTTTTCAATGATGTATTAATCTTCTCGAATTGATATTGGTTTCAAACTTCGTTTTTATGTTCACAAGAGAAAATAGTTGCTCAATTGACGGATTGTACTCTCTTTCGATTTACTCCTTAAGGTTGAGACTTAATTCTTACCAACATCAGCGCCTCCTAACAAATTACGAGCAAGACCGAGTGAACCTTGGAAAAAGAGGCCTTAGCTCACATCAATACATATAACTATGCTTAAGAGGACATGTCAACAATTTATACATTTCTCCATTCTACCTAGCCATTCAATTATCAATGAAAAAGCACTCTTAAGACTGATTGAGTTGGCATGGTCACCAAATATTCGGAGGTCGAAGATGCTAAGTCCAAGCATCATCATGTAAACAAATTCCCCTCTTTTTGTCTACGTGCTCCATGATTATTTTTTGTCATCAAACATTTTGCATTTATAGCTAACTTAATAATAAAGGAAATAAGGAATCGGTTATCAAAAAAATAATAATAAAGGAGCCACACGGACCTATCTGATCAACTAGGTCAATGAGAATTTAGTTACAACGTACACTGTAACACTAGATTTAGCAAGGCTGAAATAGAAACGCTCATTTCAGTACTTCAAGAAGTCGTGGAAAAGTGGAAAACAGCATGGTTCACGCATGTATTATACATTTATAACAATGAAAATGAAGCTACTCAATCAAAGATGCCTTGCTGACATTGCTTAGAATATGTAAGGCCGTGGGAAGTCTTCCAAATGAATGGTGAATTGGTGATAGTAGACTAATCAAGCTTTAAACAAAAACGCAAAGGCCAAATTAAAGGGTAGCTATGATGCTGATGGTCTCAAAGATGCCCGAAAAGGTACACTGAAGCAACGGCCCAACGTGCATCTTGTACGATTATACCTCATACCTGTCGTCTGAGGTAAACCACACGTTGAGCTAGCTGCTTCAGTTATACTCGTATAGTCATACTACTCAGTTACTCTCATATTCTCAAAGCCATAGTCAGCGCAAAATGATTGATAAGATTGGTGACACTGTAACACATTGGATGGACGAACATAAAAGTGATATGATGCCAGGATTGGTTGTGTTTCTTTTACTGATATGATGCCATATTTCATGAGCCAATTATCTTGCTGAATCGCTGATGGCCTGGACGATTTTAGTATCAGGCAAACTAGTTAGTTTTCAGACGATTCTAGCATTGAGCAAGCTAATAATTTACACAATCCAATTTACCAGATGCTGATAAGAATGTTGAATATTTCAGGCTATGAACAATCCAGAATATAACTAATGGACTGATGATTAACAGTGTGAGAATACAATCATGAGATGATTATTACAAACTTTCTGTTGCTAATTTAACCTATCTAAATGCTATGCTTACCTCAATATAACAAGGATAAGTAGAACTTTATATCACTCATCCAAACCACCTCTGAACAACAGGGTGCAAATGTGCAAATGTGTTGTTTTCTCTGTTCTACACTGTACAAAATCCAGCCGGCATGCTCAACCCAAGATCGTATAATAATGCTAATCAAAGCTTGAGGACCGGCTACATCTTCCTTTAAGATAATCCTCTAGGCAAGGATTGTGACTGCGTTCCACACTACTGCATGACATATTATCATCCTCGACGTCGAGGAGAGCTAGGCTTAGGTGCGTTGATTTGGCATTTGAGCTTTGCTTATAAACCTCATCGTCATCATTGTTGTCGTCAAACTCTTCTCTATCTCCTTCCTCCTCATACAATGGAAGAGGCTTTTCCCATGTTTCCACCTTTTCCTCTCCATTCAAGAGCTTCAGTATCTGCCAATTACCAAAAGATGTTTTAGCTGTTGAGCAAGCTGCAGGCTTCTATTTTTGTAGAACTTAGAAAAGAGGAAGTAAATGATTTGTTACCTGGCTCATATCCGGACGAAGCCTAGCTGCTCTGGTCAAGCAAAGGGTAGCGGCAACTACCATTCTCTGCATTTGGGATTCATCAAAATTTCCTGCCAAATTAGGGTCTACAAGTCCTTTAAGCTTCCCGCTATCCAAAATTGGTTTTGCCTGAAATTTGGTACAAATATATGTAAGCTTCCAAAACATTCAGAAACGATGAGAAACTGAGAAAGGGATGCCAGACTTGTGTGATTTCATTCAGGCTGAATGTTAACTTACCCACATCACTAGGCTCTCTTGACCTTTGGAGGAGTCGATTGGTTTTCTTCCTGACAGCAATTCAAGTAGCACTACCCCAAACGAGTATACGTCGAGCTTGTCACTGACCTTTCCGTACATGAAATATTCCGGTGCTAGATACCCAAATGTGCCAACTACATCTGTGTATGTCTCAAATGATGAAGAACTTGGTCCCCATATTGCCAGGCCAAAGTCTGATAACTGATTAAATCAAGGAAATAATGCTACATCAGTACAAAAAGTCGGGTGAAGATTTTGAGCAATGAGCTATATACGATGCTGATCTTGCTACCTGAGGCTCAAAATCATCGGACAAAAGAATGTTGGAAGACTTAACGTCTCTGTGAATAACTGATTTTGTACATCCGTTGTGCAAATAGTGAAGCGCCTCTGCTATCCCGACTGCGACTCGATACCTGGCCTCCCATGACATACTAGTTTTTTGCTCCTCAACTGCATCATTATGCAACAGAAACGTTAATTCGGAAGCATGTTACTCCAAGAATGTAATTATGGGTACTAGAGAAAGATCAAATTACCAAGCAAGTTTTCCTCAAGGCTTCCCTTTGACATGAACCCATAGACGGAAATGAGCGTACTGTTATCGATACAAACACCTAGCAAAGGGGTAATGTTTTTGTGTCTTTGTGAGGACATGATATTCACTTCTAGAGAGAAGTCTTTCCACGATTGTTTTGAGGACTTCATTACCTTCACAGCCACTTGTTTACCGTCCATAAAAACACCCTTGTAAACTCGACTGCACCCGCCTTTACCTATCAGATTTTCTGCATTGAGAGAACATACGGTTTAATCAGCACAAGCCAATTAATGGAAATATATCAAAAATGTTGAACCTGAGAAGATCATCTTGTAACCTGAAGAGAACTGTGAGGTTGCATGACTGAGAACTTCATAGCTGAACCAAGTGAAATCAGAAGCATTTGATTCGAATAAACTTCCAGGATCCTCAACCAATTCATTCCACGCAAATGGGCTGCTGCTTTTCCTACCAAACACACCATCACTTCTAGCGCTGGTAGCAGTTTCCCTGTCCTCTGACTTGCTGGACATGGAACAAGAACTGCTGTTGCTACTGCTTTGAGGAGTATCAGGTGGCGTGCGATCCGGCAAGCTCATAACCCACTGAACCACAGACATTTTCCTGGCATCCAATGCTCTTTGGGTCGGAAGGCTAGGTCTCCGGAGCAAGGGCCAACCAGGCCTTTGCTCCATCATGCCATCTACATGACAACTATTAATACTTACTGATCTTCTAGGCGACACTTTGGTAGCCACACTAAGAGGACTTTTCTCTTCTGCTACTACTACTACTAGTTCTCCACTACTCTCGGTTGAACCTGTTGATTCAGATTCCCGAATGGTCGTTTTTGGGCTATTTGAAGAAATTTCTGAGGCTTCATGATCACCAAACTCAGAATGTGTATCAGTATGTTTAGAAGCCTTGTTAAAGCTTGGCCTTGGATCTCCAAGACCTAGAATGAATCAAAGTTCAGGCAGAGACAGTTCTCAGTAACTCTGGTATAAAGTATAAAGATAACACAACTACCTGAAATAACACTGATGACTAACCTGCTGTTAAATGATCATTAGAGGAGGTCCTTTGAAATACTACTTTTCCATTATGGACAGTGAAGACTTCAATGGTGGGAGGCAAATGCTTTGCACAATATTTAGCAGTTGACACCCAAGTTCTGAAAATTATTCACTATTCAGAGTAATCCCAAAGAACCACAGATAACTCCAGAGCTAGAAATGGCTTTACATAAGCATAATAAAGAACTAAGAGAGTTGAATTTCTTACGAAAAGGAAAGTTTGTTTATTCCAACAATTACAGCCGCTGCAGCACATTCTTTTGCCTGTTTCACCAAGACTTTTCTTATTGATTTTCCTACCAACACCTTCCCACTAAGTTTCACCTGCAAATACATTCACAAATTTAAAAAAAATACCAAGAGATTCCCCCACCAAACTAGTATTCTTAGTTCAAAGTGAGAATAGAAGACAAACAGGACATGAAACAGGGAAGTTCAAACCTTTTTAATGTCACATATGCCTTTATAAATTCCCAGATAATCATCTAACAATAACTTATCCTTTGATGCTTCTTCTGCAACATATAGTAACATGATTGTCTCAATAATGATCCCCATAATAGCCAAAAGAAAAGTTCTTTTTGCCCATAAAGATTGAAGCTTTTTGATGGTAATAATAGTAATACAATAAGAACATACCTGAATTTCTGGAAACATGAACAGTTATAACATGATCCTGAGGTTCAGCAACCTTTACAAGGGCCCAACCAACAAGCTCTTTGCTTTCTTTGTCAAATCTAATTCCAACCAGAACGTTCCTTGGATGATCAACCCCCTCATCTGCCTTCTCTATTGTCATTTTGTTATTCTTGATGGAACTTTCCTCTCTTGTACTGTTTGTTGTTACCCCTTCAAAAGATTTCTTCAAATAGACACATAGTTTTACGTCTCATCAAGAAATACAACAAACAAGCTCCAAAAATACAGCTCCAACACAAGTAGATAACTTTAAACAAATCCCACCAACAATTCTCATCCCTACTTAGACTAAACAACGAAAAGGCAAAGAAGGAAATGCCAAAACAATCTCTTTACATAATAGGTATTAAATCCCTATAATTAAATTAGTATATTCACTACTGTCAAGGTGGTCAATAAGTAGAAGATCACAAACTATAAGAGGACAAATTGAGATCAACCTAAAATTCCAGAAGACATACATCACTCAACATGCAACAAAAAATAATGTTATTTTTTAAAAATGAGAAGATTGTACCGCCAAATACACATTTGAGGACGATATGATACCCAACCACTTTAGCAACCAATATTTTTGGACCCATTATCTGTGCTACTTTAATATTTATGTGAGTGTGATGCTTTAATATTATGAAAAAGATAGCTGATATGATGACCAATGCATTTCTAACTTTTATTTTTGTTAAAAACAAAGATATTTGGTTAACAAATCAAAGGGTGTGAATTATGTGAGGGCCTAAACCGTCGGCTATAGGGAAGGAAATAAATAAATAATAAATATAATGCCCGGGAAAAATGGGCCATAGAGAAAAAGTGTGAGTTCAAATATCCGTTAAAAGGCAGTGAGCTAACAGTAACAGACACTATAGTCGCGGGAAGGGAAAACCCATGATATCCGGTCACTAAGACCAAACCGACACTTGTTTGAGTTGAGTCTTTCAAGCTTGAAACTCTCAACCGGCTATTCCGGGTTAACCTCCAAATTGGCTTTTAATAAATTTCTTGGGGCTAGGGAAAAATAATGTATACAGTATACATACTTGCTGACTTGCTGTTAAATGGGGAAAATGTTGGGAGGAAGTAACAAAGATACAAGGGAGGGACATGCAACGCATGGAACACGCAGTACAAAGTGGAATGAACCCAATAATATCAGGGGATTAATTTGACATAAATATATGACTTAACTTTTAAGTAGCCTTGGATCATACGTAGTACGTACGTATAGGATTAGGCTGTCAAAATTAGAAAGAGATATGCTGGAGTAGTGTTGAAGTTTGACCATCCCATCATTTCCTTCCGCCAAAAATCGTGTAAACCCATTTTATATATAAGACCGAGTATTAATTCAACACTTTTATGATAATCAAAATGTACGGATACACCTAGTGTCACATCATTCGTCATTTTCTCCGAGCAGATTTTTTTATTGGAATTAGTACGTGCGGTCATCAATATTTTCTTTTTTCCTGAGATGACTTTGGAGGTTGGCCGTGATAAACTTTTACCGAAATTATGAGGTATCTTATCGATCTTTATTTGACATGCTTTTATTTGTGAAAGTTTAGCACCTGATAGAATTGTGAGAAAATCTAAGAATGTTACTGATCGTGCACGGGTTTATTTCCTGCTCCTTTTTGCATTGTGTCATCTACAGTGGTTTTATGATGCTACGGAGTATCATGCTAGAATTGTACAATTAGCAATGGTGGTCAGTGAGGCGTTCTTTTCTGATCACTTTAAAGTTTAAATTATCTGTTAGTGGGAAGTGCCTTTCTAATAATCTGTGTCCCTGAATGCTCCATTTTTCTAGTGGCCACGCTATTCTTCCCAACGATTGTCTAACATCTTCTCATGCATATTTTATTTTTTGGAGTCAATAATTCACTATTGACTTATCTAATCTACATCAGCTGCTTATATGCTTGGTTGAATATCTGATTGAGAGTGGCCATCACCATGCAACTCGATCATTTGTGTGGTTGGTAATCTTGGTATTGCTTTTTGGGCACATATTCTTCTCAACATATTTCCCTGAACTGAAATAATTGTGTTTGTTGAATTGAATTTTTTTTAATTATATTTTGAAACTTTATGTCTATTTGCTTTCGAAAACATTTCAATGAGTTATAAAATTATCATCAGGAATTGAATATCCATATTAAACTTTTTATGTCCGTCAATTACGAGTTGAAACAAATTGAATTGAAACATATTTGAATTGAACAAAAAGATCATTCTGAACTTATCTCCTTGGATGCCTATCTCTAACAAAGTGCAATTTCATGTGCAAATGACAAATACACGGACGAATAATGCTAGTATAGCGCGCGTTTCTCATAAATCCATAATGAAATCTCCAAAGGGAATTAGCATCTTCAAGATGTGGTGGTCAATGGTCATATGGTACATCCAAAGTGAGTGAGACTTTTCTCATAGTAGTAAGTAGTAACTAGTAAGTTTGTAGAAGATTAGGTAGCCCTTCCCTGGAATGTAAATTGTAATCCAGATAAATTGATAAGTTGTTTCTGTCCACTGTTCAAGTTGGATTAATGTTACATGATATAGTGGTCCAAAGCTCAATTCAATACGAGTACTTAAGTTCCTGACATTCATTATATTGTTGTTCAAATTCTTTTTCGTTTCAAGTGTTGCCACCATATATTTGAAGGTCCATGTGCACATTCTAAATTATCATCAATGCGCTCGCTTTTCCACACCTTAGAGAGATTAGAGCATGTGACCATTTGTGCAATTTGTGACAGCGATGTTAAAATCTAAACGTGTAATTACTTTGCTGATTTGGTGCCAAGTGATGTAAGGCCAACTTGTGAAATAGTGGTATGAACTGTAACAGGTGGCACTACTTTTCCAAATACAAGTTAGCAACTTCTCTTTCAGGTGCATGAGTACATCTATGATCTATGACAAGTAGTTTTTCTCCTATAATTGATTTGCCTTGGCATATGTCTGTTTTATTAATACTCCATAGTTGTTAGCTTATAGGAAATGTTGTCGTTGCTCATAATTGCCTATGTACAGCACTGGTAAATGATGAGTATTGAATTCTCAAATTTTAGGAATACCTAATGATCAGATTCGTTGGGGCCGGCCATACTATTTTTCTTGTGGCCAGTGAGCACTGAGCAGTCGATCAGGCATTCAGGCGCACTAATTGTGATGACAAATACTATGCAACTACTGTTTGTTTAGCTCCTACCGAGCAAAATTCTTCTCCAGTACTTCCATCAAGTACCAGATTAGAGGGCTCAGATTTCCCCTCAGCAAAAAACCCCCCTATTGGCTCCCACTAATCCCACCGTTGGGGATTTCTCCAGTGCAATTGTGCACTGGAGAGGATCCGCGCTCGCTCTTACCCCGCATATTATGTACAAGTTTAAAAAGAAATGGAAAAAGGAAAATACAAGCTCGATCTGGCTGAACGTCGATCATCACAAGTTTCATTCAAAACATTACGTATGTATGAAGCTCATCAACCTCATCAAATTGCAGACCATTATAATCATGTTTGTGCGTGAAATCACGTTCTCAATTTAATTGTGTTTTGCGCCTGTTACACTGAATAAGCTACACGTTCATTTCATATAGAAAATGTCAAACCCTTGTCCAAAACTTAAAGTCTCTAAGCTACCTCCACGGCTCCACTTCTGTGAAATAGATGCCGAGTTTACAAGAGTAGCAGATGAAAATTGTCTCAGAGCATAGCATATTTGTGTGTCCAATTGCGAGCCATGGTTTCATACTTGTCTCTATCAGTTTTGTACAAGTGAGCAAACTCCGGAACCAGTGGATCATCTGGGTTTGGATCTGTCAGTAGGGAGCAGATCGACAAGAGTACCTAGAAGAACCATTTTATTGCAAGATTAGAACATCATGATAGAGGTAGTGATCGCGTTTCAGAATAAGTTATATTGCGTTGCTATGTATATATGTATGCCAATGGACCAAATTTAAATTTGTGAGTTGATCACCTTGGATATGGTGAGAGCAGGACTCCACTGCTCTTTCAATATGTCAAGGCAAATACTCCCATTACTATTGATATTTGGGTGGAAAACTTTGGTCTTGAAGGCTACCTGCAAATTAAACAAATTAATTATAGCATGACATAACACCTAACGATCTTGGTTCTGAACATGCCAATAAACTGTACGGGGAATTTATCAAACCATGTGGATACCTTAGGAGGCTTGAATGGATAATCGGGTGGAAAATGGATATTGACGAGGAAAACACCTCCTGAATAAGGACTATCATTTGGACCATATATGGTTGCCTGCCAATGGAACATATCTTCTCTTACTGGACCTGAGGAAAATATCACCCAAGGTAGGCTTATGAATTATGATCACTAGTTTATTTGCAATTCTGTGCCAATATACAACAGCGAACCAAATAAAACATTATGATTGCTAGATTCATGTTACCTGCACTACATGAACTTGGTGGGTCTCTTTCTAGTTCCTTAAGCTCCTTCAAAATTCTCCGGGATGCCATTACAGGTTTCTAATGCTTTAGCTCTTATGTGAAGGGACACAATCACACAACTAATGAGGCGTTTACAGGAGAGGTTTTTAAATTGAGCTAACAAAGTAATACCTACTGGAAAGCATTTTTGAAGATTTATAGAAGAAAGTCAAGAAACTGAAGGAAGAAACTAAAGTAAAAGTAGTTAGGTTCTGATGCTTCTCTATGGACTGCTGATCGTAAGTGGAGGAATAGCACAGATTCCTTTCCATAGAGGGGGCAAAAGGAGATGAAACACGGAAAGAATGCAATATCCTTAAGCTATCAGCGAAGCTTCATCTTCGCACAAGGTACGGCATAAGTGTCTATATCTTACGTGAAAGTGAACAAGTGGAACGATGAACTTCACATCAGCCATTATTCCCCTTCAGTTTCCCATGATTGTCAAAGATTGGAACACTGACCTAACATACATGATACATAGTATGTATCGCACGGCTAAAAGCTCGTGGGATCTAATAGTCGAGATATGATATCGATACAGCGTTGAGAGTTCTCTCCTAAAGTGACTTTGGCAGAGGTAAGCTAAGAAATGCTAATTGCAAAAGCACACACTAGTTTACAAATAAAGCATATGTCAAAGATCGTCAGTTCTTGCACCACCTAAGATATCTTCAGTTCTTGACAGTTAGAGCATCTTAGAAGACACGAGCCAAAAGAAACTCCGAAGATGAAAGAATCAAACCTTACTAACCTTTTAAGATGGGGATTCAACGCTCCGTCCTATCTTTTATCCAATTATTATCCATATGCCTATGGACCTTCGGATTCTCATCAGAGTTCCAGTCTACAATCTAACCGTGGGGAGAATACAAGAAAAAGGAGTAAAACCGAGAATACTACAATCTCATCCAATGGACGAGAGCTGGACCTCTGGAGAGGATCGAAATTCGGCCAACTGCATGCAGAAGGAGATAAGAGAATCCCTTGCCAAATACTACACCTGTTTTGCTAGATTCTTACACGGAATTGAGAGCATCCAACTGAAATTTCTCATAAACAATCGTTATCCAGAAAGCACACACTACGAGTACAAACTGTAGATAATTAGATATAATACATCTTGCAACATTACATGAAGCCTCTCAGCGCTTAGATTACAATGTGTTTCTAGAACTACATCCTCAGAATGGGCACTCCAGCAAATTTTACAAAGAACTGTATCTCATATTCTCATATACGTAATATACAGAACACAAACAACAATGGAACTCAGAACTATCAACCTCTTGATCGTAGATAACAGCACACCGTTTAGTCAGTGAGAAATCATTAGCAAGCATTTGAACAGTATTTCGTGGCTACTCTAACCAGATAGATGAGTGAGTAGTTGCACAGCTGACTAACAGGCATCAGCCATTGTCTCTGCTGAGTTCAATTGCCAGCGTCACCTGGTTACAATATTGAACAACCTTTCTGGGACTTTCTTTTCTTTTTCTTCCTTTGCTTAGGGGGCTGCAAGACCACTTTAATAGCAGCATCGAATACAGCCTTTATATTCTGCGTTTTAAACAGGTGCATAAAATTGCCATCAATAACAAGCTCGAGATCAATTTAGTGTCCTGAAAGACATTCAAGGACAGATCACTACCTGCTGTGTCTTTGCACTACACTCAATAAACGCAGTAGCTCCAATCTGCTTTTTCAGTTCTTCTCCCTTCAAGGATTAAGAAGGCGAGTGAGATTAGTAACAAGCCATAGACCCATAGCTAATAGGAACTAAAGATACAATGTTTACAGACACAGGTAACTACCTGGGCTGTCGTGATAGGCACCGCTCCAGGGTGGTCTACGAAAAACTGCTTATCATCCCGGAGATCTGCATAAAGCTCAGTTAAGAACCAAGTATTGACCCAGAATGAAATGCATCCTTTATATCACTATCTATATATTAATTCAACATGAATCCATAACTGAAGCACAAAATGACACCGAGTAAACAGAAAGAGGGACTCAGATTCTAAAATCGAAGCCTCAATTCTAACATACATGCTCAGAAAAGCATTAATCTTTCTATCAGAGTTGTGCAGGCGCAGGGAACCATGCAAGTTTCATGACGACCACTTTCAGCAAAAGGCAGCGCGCGCGCACACACAGCCTAAAAAAATCGCAAATTTCATGTACTTTGTCTGATTTGTTACACTATCAGGGTATGCTCCATTTAAATTCAACCCTGGTGGTCACATAGGGGGAAGGTAACAACTAGGTTAGTCAGTTTTGTCACTAATTGTAATGCTTCTAATGCAGTTATTGTAATGTCAAGATACAAACAAACTCAGGCAGGGAAGGATCAGATTCAGATCTCAATGATGCTGAAAGCTTGAGATAACAAAATGCCGAGAACATAGACCGACAAATCTCAAGGTTCTCATTACTTAAAGGTTCAACAAACAGTGCAATCATAATTGAAGAAGCACGCACTACACACGGGCGAGAAAACAACTAAGATATAGGAATTCTCCTTTTGGAGGCTAACAGCTATGTCCAGTGGCATTTAGGGGGGGGGTGAAAAGTGGGACACCTTATTGTTAATACCCAAATGCACCATTTGAACAGTGATCTGGTTCAACAGTCCACTGGTATTTAGTACGTACGATACTTCCTGACTTTTGTTTCTATAATTATAATAAAAAAAGGCGTAACACAAGACACAAGAAACCAACAAGTCCAGTTAGTGAACGAATTTTCATTGATAGACCTCTGCATACTTTACTCACTTCCACTAAGATATTCACAACTCATTCACTTGTTCACAATGATTTTCAAATGGAATAATAATAAATGGGTTAGAGCTCGTTTGGTTTCCTTCCTCAAATCTACTACGTAAGTTCAGGTATTGTGTACCGCTAGCTACCCTCAGTTGTCTCCAAAAAGGCTCCTGTCCAACTGGATCACCCAAATTTCAGAAAAATGCCAAGTCACTAGCCCCATCAGGACCATCACCATAAAAAGAAAAGGTTGCAACCGGGACAAAGAGACAGAACACCATTGTACCATTCCTTAGAGGTCACTAGGTCCACAACAGTATGTTGCAACATCAGATCTATGGCCCTAGCAGTGAATTTCCCGTTTTTCTACAGACCAAAGGTAACCAACCCCCCCCCCCCCCCCCCCCCCC
>ONZK01003585.1:29894-49153 GCA_900322385.1 Pharnaceum exiguum
AATAATGCGACAAATTTAGAGAAGGTTTATGCAACAAAGACATGTTCAAAACCTGAGGGCTTTTTTTAATGCTTCCACAGACAACACCTTTGTTGGCTTTTTAGACTTTGTTGTATTCGTTCTGTCGGCAAAAGGATCCACCATATAAACTCCTTCTGGTGCTCGTGAGCTCCTGAAAGCTGTCTTTAAGTTCCTAACAAAAAAGAAAATTGGATAAGAGCCCATTCTTCAAGGCTAGAATTGCAGGGAGGACTAATGTCACAAGAACTACAAAATACATACCCTCCTTGGAGCTCAGTGCGAGAAACTGTATACTTCTCAGAAGTTTTCTGCAGTGAAAAAACACCAAATTGAGTCACAGACTTGATGTGTGATTAAATAGTGAAAAAAAAGTCTATATTGTCTGTGCTTACCACTCTATGAAAGCTGCAGTATATTCCATGACGCCTGAAACCATAACCACACATGAGCATCTAGAGTTCAGACATTGCATGACTTGAAAAAAGTGGAAACGTAGGCAAATTATACACCATAGACTAAGGGACATTCCCAGATCAGACAATGGTAGGACAAGTGGCCAGGAATGAGAACTTATGGCAGGGTCATCTTTTAAGGGACATGATCAATTACTAGTCACCAACTCACCACTCCTGAGTGTCACCTTAAGTGGGCTAATTGACTGGATGTTCCAAAGTCAGTTTCCCTCGTAAGTTCTCCAAGGCTTTGCTTATATGGCTCAAAGATGACAGGCTAAGATACTTTCGTACATTGGTATTTCTTTTATTGTCATATATCAATTCCTGATTACTCGACTGTACTGATAGTCACCAACTGAAAGAGAATGAAGCTACGGTGCACAATGCAAATAAGGTTGTTGATCATGTTACATCAGTGTAGTTTACAATAAAGGAGCTGCAAGCCTATGATGAAGGCTGAGGTATCATATCCAGAATGTCTAACAATGTTCAAGAAGCAGACAACAAAGGTCATTCAGAAGTCTCTTTTACCTCCGCAATGAGTGACCTAGATCAACACAAGTGAATACCACAAAATGGCCATTGCCAATTAAAATTTAGTTTCAGGTCCAATTTGTATATGTTACTGGCTTACCGCCCATCTACCATAAGTTGCATGTCAAATTTAATGCGATGGTGAAAATATCATCTAGAAATGAAAGGCCAAGAAAGAAGAAGCACTAGAACCATAGAGGCACTTACTTATTTACGACCATGGTACAAGGCAAGCCATCTTTCCTTCTTCCTTTGCATACACCATAATCCATAGATGTACCAATTTTGAGTACTTGGTTTGCATTGAAAACACTCAGCTGGAACCCTGGACCCTGCCAAAACAGCAGCAAATGTTACACAGAAATGAAAAATTCACGTCTAATCTTCTCAGTGAACATAGTCGAACAACTTCAAATGCCACTGCAAGAATCTTACCGAAGAATCTTTGCGAACATTAGCATTGAAGAACGCAAAAACAGTTGAAGCAGGATCCTTGCCATACAACTTATAAGCCTCACCAAACAAGAATACAGATACACTCTGGTCATCCAAACACCCAATTTTCCATATGCAATAGCTCTTCCCAGTAGAGCTTGTCTTCTGACTCCCCTTTTCAGTTAGAACGCCAACAGTTGCCCAACAACCAGATAAAGTATCCCCTACTTTGATCACATTTCTGAATAACAAAACCAAGGTTAGCTCCTTTCATACACATCATTCTACAATAAATGCATAGTAATCTGATACAAATCACCTACTTTATGGTAGATAGCCTAAGAAAGCGGATATCTGATAACTGGTTGCTGAGCTCCGTAGAAGAAATCAATTGGTTCCTGCAATCCAAATACAATTCGTATAACATCAAAAACTTGTGTGAAACGGGTTAATACAGGAAAAACACATATGGGTCACTAAGGAAAGTTTAATGACTCTCTCTTTTACATAATTACATTAATAATGACTCTTCTCCAAATTGTTGCATATATTAACTCGCTTTACGCCATTTTCTTTTTTATCGTAAACTTCACTAATTCACAAAAAAAAAGCTCCACAAAACAGCATTTTATGGATAAAGTTCTATTCTTTCTACTAATGCGGGGTCGGTTGGAGTGGTAAGCAGCTCTATACCGCTTAAGTGAGGTTTGAACGAGCCTCATCATATGCAGAGACCGTCGTTGGGACTTGGGAGACCATCCACCAAAGCCAGGTGTGCGACCCTGGTCAGGTCCGGATGTAGTTGGAATGAGGCTTCAGTGAGCCCGGCCGGCAATAAAAAAAAAATGTATTCTTTCTAGGTTGTTTCCTTGTTGCAATCAATCCAAAGCAATTACTTTGATCAAATAAATTAGGAAAAATTAACCAAAACAATTACTTACCTAATCCTCAAGCCAGAAAACTTCTCCACATTGGCATCAACGGGACCTTTTGCCTTCTCTGATTTGAAAGCAGTTTCAACATCATAATCCATACAGTCTTCAACTGCAGCTTTAAATGCAGACATGTCCACATTTCCACTATGCCGTCTTCGAGATTCAGAATCCGACGAATACCCTTCAAAACATATCCAAATCAAAACATACCCATGTCATCAGTAACAAAAAAACACAAGCCATTGACCATTATTAGTTCAACTAAATTCACAACGCACACCAACTGCTTGATTAAATGCCTCACTGAAAACACAGTGCAGCACACACTGTATAAATACTACTGATGACAAATACCCATGTTTTGGATCATGCTTATATTGAGATTACGAGTGACAGAAAGTAGAAAAGATTGAATCTTTAGATCTACAAATGAGGAAAAGTGTAAATGTTGAACAAAGTACCTGGGGAAGAAGGAGGGGTTTCGGCGACACGGTCTTGAAGAGAGAGAAGGAGATCGAGGTCGTCATCATCCTGGTCCTGTCGTTGTTGCTGGGTTGACATGGTTTTGGTTTGGTCTTGCGTTGAGGGTGAAAGTTTACAGAATGAATAGTTGTGTTTGTGTACTTCAGTGACATAAAGACATGAGAGGTGAGTTGTGTTTGGAGGGAGTTTTCAAGTATTGGCGGGAATTTCTCCAAATCTTTAAATTTTCCCTTTTTCTCTTTTCCCCTTTCCTTATGTATTTTTTAATTAACAGTTATTCTCCAATTCATTTTGGTCACTTCATTATCATATAACAACCTATTTCTCTTTTATATCTTTCCACTAAAGTTGTGCTCTTGTGCATGATATTGAGATATATATCTTAATTCAGCTTATTTGATTTGCGATTAATCGAATAAGATCTTAACTAGAAGTAGTGTACGGAGTAAGTAACTAAGTGAGCTTTTCAAAACAAAAAAAAAAAGTAACTAAGTGTGAATGTTTCAATTGAAAGTAGAAGGTTAGAATAAACTAATTTAAAAAAAAAACAGTTTTAAAGAATTTACTTTGGAAAAGAAAACCGCAATGAGGCACCATTCTTCAAGACTTCACTGCAACCTTATGGATTTATGACTAATTACAAAGGGGCTGACTAGTGGCATTAAAAATGTGACTAATAATATATGTTGTAATACTGTACCCGTACACCCGGTGTATCTAAGAATTGGAGATTTTTTTAAGATATTCATATACATAATGTCCATTTTCTAAATTAGATAATGAAATTAATTTCTTTGCATTCTACCCTTGAATTCACAATTGAGTGGATGAGCCAATGAGAGAATACGTTGGTCGGTTCTTTAACGGTAAAACGGTAAGGGTATCTTAATCAATTTTTTACAAAAGATTTCATTGCCTTCACCTTAAAGGTTGAACGAGAACTCTCTACCTCGGACAACGAGTTGAAATTAAAATGACTTGCCATTCAATTCTCAATTTTACTTGCATTGTTATCTAGAACCTATAAATATGAACGAAGAAATTTTACTGTTCCACTCAGTTGCAATATAACTGTCCTGGGTACTAATGTACAATGGATAGCCTTGTTTCCAATAAACAAGGGAACTAAAAGATGGCGAAGCCTGGACCAAGAGAAGACATAAATATAGATATCAGAGACATTGAGAGAACAAGGTTGCGATTTCTACGTTGAGAAGTCGTTTCCTATCCTCTTTTCAACGTTCTAAAAATGTCTACAGCCTTTCTAATTTTAGAGAAGGGAATGGTAAAATTAAGTAAATAGACTTGACACCACTAATCATGTTTGTTATTTCTGCATACATCCACACATACAGCGAGGAGAAAGAGAAGTACAGAGCGTTAAATGGAGCAAACAATAAAATTGATAGCTAATCGTTCATTTGAAGGGAAGTCCCATTGCCATCTGTAGAACACAAAATCACAGTTCTAAAACAAGCATTATAATTTGCCATCTAAACTTTGCTGTTTTGGCCTTCTCTTATTATAACCGTTGGTTTCTTTACATATATGGTCCAACGTTGGCATCAGCTCCTTTGTGCCACTCTTCCAATATTATCTTCCTATGAGGATGATTAACCATTCATTTTAACTTCAAATCCCTCTTCTTCTTTTTTTCTAAACATTATTCACTACCTTTAAGTGTAGGAGGATTACAGTAGGGAATTGGTATAGTCATGGCAAAATGGAACAAATTCTTGGTAATTTTAGCCCTTCTCATATCTTTTACCACAGTGCATTGTGATCAAATAGATGAAGATGACGACACTAACCAATTAGAGGAGAAGCTAGGAGTGCCTGCTACCGTTACCTATGATGGTCGTTCTTTATTGATCAATGGAAGAAGGGAACTTTTGTTCTCGGGTTCAGTCCATTATCCTCGTATCCCTCCTGAGGTACGAAACTTTTTACTGCACTAGGAGTATACGTAGTGTATGTTTTGTTGATGAATTAATTAAATTAAAGCTCCTATCATTGTGAGGTTACTTCATTTTTGCTTGTAGATGACTCTCTTATCTTGATTTCAGCATTGGGGGTATATCCTTGACAGATGTAAAGAGGGTGGTTTGAACGTGATTCAAACTTACGTCTTTTGGAATGTTCATGAGCCTATTAAAGGCCAGGTATTGTCCTATACATGCATGTGTATTTTCGCCATTAAAATTGATGAATTACTCCTCGAAAAAGGTCGAACCTGATTGTCTTGTTACAGTATAATTTCACAGGAGGTGCCGATATAGTAAAATTCATCAAGATGGTCGCAGATAGAGGCATGTGGCTAACCCTTAGGGTCGGGCCATTTATCCAAGCTGAATGGACCCATGGGTGAGTAACTCTACCTTTCATTATCCATGTATGCATTCAGTAGATGAAAATCATGGAAGTAAAATAAACTTTGTGTTTTCTTGTAACTAACAGAGGACTTCCAGTGTGGCTCAAAGACGAGAAAGACATCATGTTCCGATCATATAACCAGCCATACATGGTAATTATTATTGAACGAGTTTTGAACTAATCTTAGATGTATATATATACAATTAAATCTATCATTGTATGTGTACAGGAATTTATGGAGAAATGGTTCAGGAAAATCACAGATTTAATGAAAGAAAACAAGTTGTATGCCCCCCAAGGAGGTCCTATCATCATGTCTCAGGTGAATATCATGTGTTACGGGTATCATTTTGCTTTTTTGTTTTGAGCTAGTTAAAATTCTCAGTTCTTACACTACTTAGGTAATCTAATATGTGATTCTAATTTTTTTGTTCGTTTTATTTTTAAAGGTGGAGAATGAGTATGATCACGTAAGACAAGCCTTTGACAAATTAGGAAACAAAGACGACCAGTACATTCAATGGGCTGGAAACATGGCCATGGGTCTCAACACTGGTGTTCCATGGATTATGTGCAAGCAAAAGGATGCCCCTGGCGCAGTGGTACGTATACGTATAAAAACCATAAGATTTGGTAAAAACAGGACACTTTATTTAGTAAAAAATCAGCTAATAGAATATTTATGGCATTTTCTCACTTGTAATTTCCCCTTAATTTGTCTTGGCCAGATCAATGCTTGCAATGGTAGGCATTTATGGCATTTTCTCACTTGTAATTTCCCCTTAATTTGTCTTGGCCAGATCAATGCTTGCAATGGTAGGCACTGTGGAGACACATTCACAGGGCCAAATGCGCCTAATAAACCAGCACTGTGGACTGAGAACTGGACTGCCCAGTATGTAGTTCATTCTAAATTGTTCAACAATTTACTGTCAACAGCACCAATTGATGCACCTAATGTTGACACTAGACTAATGTGACCTCACAGGTTTAGAGTTTTTGGAGACCCGCCATCCCAAAGGGCAGCTGAGGATATCGCCGAATCAGTGGCTCGCTGGTTCTCAAAGAATGGAACTCATATCAACTATTACATGGTCTGCTGCAAGCCTTAACCATTTCTTCTTGCTGTTTATACAATTTTTATTTGCATAAAAGTTTCTATTTAGGTTTGTGAACTCATTTTTCCGCCTTCGATAACAAAATTTTATGTCTGTGCGTGCCTGTAGTACTACGGTGGTACAAACTATGGAAGAACCGCAGCCGCCTTTGTCACCACTCGTTACTATGATGAAGCTCCAATTGATGAATTCGGTACTTTCTCTCTTATTCTGCATTTTTTGATTTTCTAAGTAGTTCCTTTCGCAAATGAGTACTGAGCTGATTTCAATTGAACCTTTGTAAGTTGTAACTTACGACTGCTATTTGGATAGGTCTTGAAAGAGGGCCGAAACATGGACATTTGAGGGATGTACACAGGGCTCTTGTGCTATGCAAGAGGGCTCTCTTCAAAGGTACCTATGGTGTTGAGACCTTCGGGCCAAATTTGGAGGTAACATAAGTGACCTAGTACATTGATACAGTAGTGCACTAAGCTAGTTTTGTTTCTCTATAGTTTCTGCTGCAAATTAAAGTGAATGGCAATTAATGTATGGCAGGCACGTTTCTATGAGAGGGGAGACCTTTGCTCGGCCTTCATATGGAACAACATCACACACGTACCACAAACAGTCAAATTCAGAGGCAACGAGTTCATTATTCCTCCCAAGTCCATTAGCATTCTCCCTGATTGCAAGACAGTTGTGCACAACACAAAGCAGGTCAAACTTTAAACCATCAATTATAACAAGATGAATGTACATACGTACTCACATGATTATTATTGCTATATGCATATTAATCAAGGGGAGTCCTTTTACAGATTGTTGCTCAACATAGTGCTAGAGAATTTGTGAGGTCAGACACTGCTCACAAGAATCTGAAATGGGAGAAGACTTCAGAGAGATTACCAGACAAAGTTGGAGACTTCTTTGCAAACCCACAGGAGCAGTACAAAACTACCAAGGACGTCAGTGACTACTTGTGGTACAGCACTAGGTAACGATCGAGACATGATCAATATCAAGCAAAATCCCTACATAACTAAATACATAAAGCATTACCTATGTAACTACTGTACTAAGATTAACCTTCTTTGTTGGGCTTTCTTTGTTTTCAGTATTGATTTGGACAACATTGACTTGCCATTCAAAAAGTCCCTAAAACCAGTGATACAGTTCAATTGCCTTGGCCACGCCTTGCTCGCTTTCGTCAATGGGAAATTTGTAGGTACGAATGAATAATGAGCATGGAAGCAATCTGAACATTATTATGTGATCCAAAGTATTCATAAAGGTCTCTCTAATCACATATTTTCCCAACTTCATTTTTGTGTTCAAGGCTCTGGGCATGGAATGAAAAGTGAATGGGCATTCCCCTTCCAAAAGGCCGCGCTATTGAAGGAAGGAGTTAACAATATCACAGTTCTTAGCTCCACCGTCGGATATTGTGTAAGAATTATGTCGAACCTATATACATTGGGTGTATAACTATATATGATTGGATATATACATAGTATGTACTTTAGTTCTTCTGAATCTTCAGATTGCTTAATTTAAGGCTTTTGTTATCAATATATAGGACAGCGGAAGCTATCAGGAGAAGAGGATGAGTGGGCTGCGATTCGCTGAACTCCAAGGTTTAGGAACCGGGAACCTTGACCTTACATATAATGGCTGGCATCACTTGGTACGTACAAATGACTTCCCTAGTTCAATATTCGACTGGTTATATGCAATTAGGGCAGGTTATCAAGTTCATGTAGTGATTAAGGCAGTGTTGATGCCCATTGCAGGCTGGTCTAGACGGAGAGAGACTCGGTCTCTTTACCGACGAAGGCGGAAAGCAGGCAAAATGGAGTCCAGCCAAGGGGCAAGGGGAGCCTATCACATGGTATAGGGTAATGTTCTCATCTATGACTGTATAGTGAGTTAGTGACTCTTGTATCTAAAATTAAAGAGATGTGTACATGCTTTAAATATACAATCTCCATTTGGTTAAAATTCTTCTGATGCCTGCTTGCAGACCTACTTTGATGCACCAGAAGGGGATGAGCCATTGGCCTTAAGGCTGGTGAACATGACTAAAGGTTTGGCTTGGGTAAACGGCAAAGGAATAGGACGTTATTGGTCAAGCTACAGAGCAGTGAACGATAACCCGTCTCAAAACGAGTACCATATCCCAAGGGCATTCTTAAAACCCAAGGACAACTTATTGGTGCTTTTCGACGAGGAAGGAGGTGACCTTGACACCGTCCAGATTGAGACCGTGAATCGAGACGTTATTTGCAGCTATATCGGAGAGCACATGCCAGCCCCTATCATGTCATGGAAGAGGAAAGGCGACCAAATTCTACCTGTCGGTGACGGCAAGCCTCAGCCTACTGCCCAACTCAGGTGCCCCAGGGGAAAGATTGTTGATCATGTTGATTTTGCTGGCTTTGCTGCCCCTCAAAAGAATGGTACTTGTGGTTTATATTTCCAACAGGATTGCCACTCCCCCAACAGCCAAAAGGTTGTTGAGCAGGTACTCAGCACTCACCCTTACACATTGATCCACCAATTAAACATCATCATGCATGTCATATGATTAATATAAACACATACTATTGACTAATCCTTTATTTTCTATGGACAGCACTGCTTGGGAAAACCTGGCTGCGACATACCAGTGGACAGAAATCTCTTCGACAACGTTTGCCCAGAGTTAAATCCCAAGTACTTGGCCGTGCAATTGAGATGCCGACGCAAAGATTAGAATTGTTTCTATTTTTTTCTCTTTGGAAGGAAAAAAAAAGATGGGTATGTCTAAAGGGAACGTAGGTCAGTAATTTGAGGGGTTTGAAGGATTGGAGAAGAGTGGTCACCTTAGCCTGTCCAAAAAAAAAGAGTAGCTTAGTAAATATTTTTCTTATGCTAATATTATTTGTAATAATTGTTTGTTTGATTTCCTATTTCATTCAATTGAAACGCACTGAGAACATACACTAATTAGCCTTAGCTTGTCACCATTTCAGTTCTGATTTCTTTGATCGTGAATGTTTGTATTTGTATATTGTTGCAAAGATGAGAGAGCATTTCATGTCCACACTCTTCTTCAGCAGTTTCGTGCTGGTGCTGAGATACCGTCGATCTCATACTCTCATATATATTTGTGTAAACATCAAATTGACCCGAGGCTATTTGTAAATTCATACTATAGCCCAACTTGGCTTTCATAAAACTAATAAACTATGCTACATTTATTTCACTTTTGTTCTTTCCCTTTTTGAGGGAGCGCATACTAAGGCATCACAGTTATAGGCCTAGCATGACCCTAAGGTCATCTAATAGGAGAGGCATGAGGGGGGGACATCAATGTAGGGGCCATACATGTATATATTGCCATATTGGTCACTTCACCATTTTTTGGGAGGCAGTCTGCTACACAGTTTGCTTCCTGTAGACGCGGCGGAGTCGGACTTCCCATCCCGGAGCTTAGATCAATTGTTGACAGCCTCGGATGATATAGAATTTGGGATTACCCCTCCTTGCTTGGTTCTTCTTATAGCATGTCAGTGGCTTTCAAGTGTCCATCTCCAATGCTAACTTGTTCTGTATGATACTTTCACATTATAATTACCGAAAAAATTGTGTGAACGGCCATCAAGGGGTTATTAGTGACCACCGATGGGTAATTAATCAACTTTTTTCTGTCATATTATACAAATTTAGCTGTTGTAATTATCATCATCTAAAAAAAGCACACTTACACTTTCTTATTTCAAGGCTATTTAGTAATTTTAAATTGTGTTTTAGGTTTCGAAAAATAATTATGGGTAGTAAAGAGTATTAGTAAAAGATGTGCATCAATGCAAGTACTTGTGCAAGTATGCAACTCAAGGGTGCAATTTTTATTCACAAAAACGTGTGCGAGCCTGTTTCACATAAGAGACCGGATATTAGTAGCAGAATAAAGTTGATTAGTAAACCCCAATGGCCATTAGAGAAACGGTTCACACAAAGTTCTTGAATTATTATACGTTAAATAGGAGATTGCATGTAATAGAAAGAAAAATATTACAACTCGTTATTTTAGTTCGCTTTTACAATTAAGCTCCAACAACCAATCCAAAAAATTTACATATTATTTTTCACGTTTACTCTCAGTTTTCTCAGATTATGGATCTTGTTAGCTTTTACAGTGATATTGTCAAAATAACTATTTGGGCTTTGATTAAGTTCTTTTACCATTATATAGTTTAATTACTTATAAAAGGCTAACATAAGTCAAATCTTATCCATCCAATTAAAAGGGCTAGTGATTAATTAGTGAAATGTTGCTCTAAGAAAAATGACATCTTTTTTTCTTTTTTGAGGGGAAGAGAAATAACAGCTTAAAACTCATACACAGTTTTTCAGAGACGAAAATTATTCTCTACTCTTGTTTGTTACTCTGTTCCAGAGGATAGCAGAAACTTACTAGTAAGATACCCAAATACTATTTACACGACAAAAGGAATGACTTCAAGGACTCTGACACATTCCTTTCCAAAAAGCCGCTTCTAAATAACTAAAGTTACCTCATTCGGTAAGCTTTCCGATACAACTAAATGCAGAAGATATTATTACCATGGAGCTGACATTCAAAGAACAAAGTAAAAAAAACTTGTAAATCATCTGATTCTGTAAGAATATCAGATAGGGTTTATGTACAACATATACGGAGGGTGGTAGAGCTCGAATGTGTTCCAACTCTGGTCCCGAAACTCGACCAGACCGTCTCCATAAGCAAAACTCCAATAGAATGTGTGTCACCGGTGCAGTGTCGCCCCCAGGCAAGAATTCTTCAGCCACGGGGCACGATGAATGTACACAAATCCCACAAGTATGAAAGCACTCACGACAAATCAAAAGATCCTTGACCTTCGTTTATTGCGTAGAGCAACTTCTTGTACATTATTTCCTGGTCATGAGTGCCGTTGATCAATTTCAGAAATCACATTTTCCAAAGAATGCGATTAGTTTGCAAAAAGGTAGTAAACAATAACAGAGTACCCATACCTTGGTTGAGTAAGGAGGAAGCTTGAGGTAATTTGCACAGGTCATTACACTAGGCAGGTCATCATCCGCAGATTCCGAAGGTCCTGTCCCATTGGAAGCAGCAGTTCCAGAGGAGGAATGCTGTGATTTTTACAATATCAGTACAGATACAAGGGTGATCTTTGCAACATCGGTAATTGACAATGTAGATGTCAAAATACAAGAACTGTGTTCGGCTAAGAAAACTGACATGGTGCCTCAAAAGCATCAACAAATACGAGGAGGAGTAGAACTACATATAGTACAAGTAACAAACTACCTTCCTCACGATGGTCAATTTGGGATTCAGCACAGCCAAACCACCTGGTGGAAGACGTGGGGCACCGGTAACAAATTGGCAAAAAGCACGCTGCTGTTCTGGTGTCAATTCGCCCATAATCTCCAATAACTGGAAAAGAAAAAAAGAATGAGGACCAAAAATGGAATGGAATGGAATGGCAAAGCCTGAGATACAGAATCCAATACAGGGAAAGAATAGTACGTTCACAATAGCAGGGCTCTTTGCAGTGTAGCCATGATCAAATTTGATGTGCTCCACTAGTGCCTCAGGCTGCACAAGATAGCAATTGCTAAATAACAGTGGAAACAAAGTTGTAGGCACATAGACTGGGTTAAAGAAAATGAAGGAGATCAAACGTTACCTTCCACAACTCTCTACGACCACAAAGCAAGCAGTCCAGCTCATTTGGAGAAAAAATTTGCAAAGCGGCAATGTCGAACACCTAACAGGCAAATTACAAAGAACGTTTATGGTGACATAAGTTAAACTTCTATGCATTCCTTTAAAGACATAGTAGCAAGACTACCAACGTTCCAAGATTGTGAACAACTCTTGTTCAATGATATGTTTCAGAAACCAAATATCATACAGACAGCAAACAACATACAATTACAAACTTCAGGACATGAACCCTACACAAACACCACTCCTGACCACAGAATATGAACTCAGAAGCAGAACATCCACAAGAACATAAGAGATATTTCACTTGATGGAGCAATGCAGTGAAAGCAAATAAAGAACACAGACACATTAACTTTTAGTCAGGAACAGATAATTTCTAATTAGATCCTTATACAAATCAGTGAAAGCCAGCCAGCATAGAGCCCAGTCATTCACTGATGGGAAATAGAATGGTAAGCCGGGAATCAAACACAACCGGTTCTTGCGCCTGTGATCTTTGCATGTATCTAACAAATAACAATCATCGAGGAATGTGAAATATTTTATGATGCAGCCTAGTCAAAGTCCAGATTGAGAAACTGAATTCCTCTGCATCAGAAGCTTTAACACATCTACACTTACATGACAGGAAGCAAAGAGAATCAGAAAACAGCTAAAATGCAGGCAGCAGAGGGTAGGTAAAGGACAACTCCGCTGGGAAGTGGCAGAGGGTAGGTAAAGAACAAGTCCACCAGGTAGCTAAAAATATGCACAAGTAAAAGCTGGGAAGTGATGATGCCAAAGAAAAAAAAAACACTCAGCCTAGTTGAACAAGAGCTTTTTGTGACAGATTTAAACACTTGCAGAGGAGCAGTTGTTAAAGCTTGAATTGTAAAAAAAAATGTCAAGCCTCCCAACCTGACTAAATCCTGCCCTGAAAGCGTCTAGTTGTCGCATAATTCCAGTCTTCACAGTGGCATCAACAACCAATGATATGTACTCCTCCAAATTATTAATATCCACCTGCAAGACACAGACAGACAAATCTTACCAAACTTGGCCAACCACATGACAAGTAATCAAAATCACGAAGGACAGCTTACATTTTGGTCCCCAGGTTTCAGTATGTAATCTGGATAGCCTGGAAGTGTGAAATCCAAACACAAGTCCTCAATCGAGGTTCCCCGAAACTGTAATTCTGCCAACGATTCAGGATGATCACCACCGATTGATTCTAGATACTGCTTTCTGCAAACAAGAGCCTGAAGTTCTTCTAATGTTCTACCAACTTCAGGATCAAATGACAGAATATCATGCAAATCAAGCTCCTGCAACACAACATAAATCAACAAAACAGTAAGGAAATATACAACTCGTAGAGCAGCAGGTCACTCATAGACATCCAGTGGCTTAACAGACTACACTCCGTAAAAATGTATCTGCACTCATACAACGAGACCAACCCTTTGTACAAAGGGATCACCCCTTATCCTAAGCAGATTAGGGTTCTTAGAAGGGAAACTGTAACTTCAAACTATAAATAGGGGCTATATGAGAATTGTAGGCACATGCCAGACAATCCCAACTACCTAAGACATAAATTTTTTTACAATATGATAAAAAACTGAGGAATCCCAAGTTATAGACGTATAATCCTTCGCAAACACAAAGCTAAACCCCTATATAAATATCCGGGTAAAATGGGTACATATGTTATATATTACAGAGACTTGTGCAGAATAAAGTCAGCTTAGAAAGAATGAGCAGGTTCTGGACTCTGAGAGATCAACTCATGTATATTATTACGTAAGCACGACATCTAAGGATCATCCCCTTGTAATCTTTAATCTCATCCAACTAGGAAATTTTGTTCTCTAGGGCTTTGATTGTGACTTTACAAAATGAATAAAAATATATGGCGAGACAGAATCACATAATACCTGTCCAAGCGCCAACTTGTAGAATGCAGTAGACAACGGTAGATCCAGCATCCTCCCATCCTGAAGAGCTTTGGCCATGACTCTTCCAAGCAATCTAAAATATTCAATGACTTTAAATAACTGGCTACCTTCGGTTGTGTCAGAATTTGGAGGCCAAGGCCGTGGAAACAACCCAAGAGGAGATTGGACCAGATTCGCACTGCCTCCAGAACTCAATCTAGAAGCACTATCAGACTGCCCATCTTTGTTTCGATCTTCAAGGTCAATCTCCATTGATGCCTTCTCCAATGAAAAGCCTGTCCTCCACAAACCAAGATCAACCCTCTGGAGATCATGACTCAGGAGAGTGTAGAACTCTAGGGTAGGACCCAGTCCTGTTCCCACCTCACCAAAGTATTCCACCTCAAGGACCGCCTTCTGACTGGAGTACATTTCCATAACTTTAGCAGCAGAATCTAGAATCCGATTTCTTGATACACGGACCTTCTGTCGTTGAAGCCTTCCAACTCTGAGTTCTCTATCATTTGCCCCTTGACCATCAGCACCCTGCTGTTGCTGCAGACGATACAATGCTCTTGACAGCCCGAACGCTGTGGAATAGAAAAACTGCCGACGGGTTTCAAAAGGAAACAAGAAGGGGCAAGCTTTCGTCAGCTGGTAGCACCACGATGGTAGACTGCCACTGCAAAGAGCAAGTGCATCTTGTATTTGCCGAGCCAATTTTGGAGTCAGCTTGCTATTGACAAAGTCGTCAGTAGGAACCCTAGCCCCGCTAGCACGTAGCTCTCCCAAATTTGATATAGTTCCTTCAGAGAACTTATCACAAGCTGCTTGAATTCTCAGTCTAGGTGCAAGTTGATTCAGGCCCTCTAACACACGCAACAGAGAAAGAATATTATATGTCGGGTTGTTCTTCTCCATATCACAAGGAAGCTCCCCTTGCAAAATGCTATCCAGAAGCGATCGATGTGAAGAAGCATCGCATGTTGAACTCGAAGCCGATCCAGACTTATTAGACTTAGACGGAGAGGTAGAACTACAAGCCCCAGCAGACGACTTCTCAACCTGACTATCTGCCTTTTGGTAGGTGATCGTATAAATATCAGACCACAACCTACTTCCGTCACTAGCAACAAAATCGCTGCTGGCGTATCTATCATCATCTTCTTCGTCCATAGCCAGCTGTCGCTGAATAGCCTGGTAAATTGTCAAGTTTGGGTTCAACTGCTTTCCACCAGCCGAAAAAATTAACTTGGGAGGGTCATTGGAGCCATTAACAGGCCGCCCATAACGGTCCCTGCCTCCTCTGACACCTCTACCATTTGAAGCAAGACCAGCCATGGCCGCAGCAGCAAATGACATCGCACCCCTTGAGCCAAAAGAGCCCCCACTCCTAAAATCTGTAGACTCAGACCCCCTAACAGTAGCAGCTCTACTACTGGAACCAGATGCAGCATTTGCCTGACTTTCACTGGTGGCAGGCGCAGCGGCACTGTCTTCTCCAGTATCACTCAACTTAACATCATGCACCTTCTCAGCCATGCATGCAGGAAGGGTGTCATCTCTCAGTACCTACAAAGAGGTCAAATGAGAAGGGGGGGTGTCAAGCAGCAGAATCATGTTAAGAGTGACCAAACATGAGCATCAACCAATTTCAAAAATGAAAACAGCAACACTCTCAACCCCCCAATCTAAGAGTTCATCAGATCCCAGGAAGCTACTGTACATGATTGAGAGGGCAAAGCAAAGCTACAACAATCCCAAGGCATAAAGGGGAAATTGAATGAACAAATGTAACCAATTAATAAACAAATAAGATCCCTATTTTAACATGAGAACACTTCAAATTGAAAGAAGAAAAACATTAACCGATTATATAAGATTGGGGCCAAAGAAAAAATACTTACATCCTCATGGTCGTCATCTTCATCATCTGAGATGTCATCATCCTCAATCACCAACGCATCATCAATGTCAACGGGAGACATCTCCAGATCTTCATCCTGCAAGATGAGAGCAATTGGACAGCTATTAGTAGGACTTTTGTATCAATTAAAATTAGATCAACCAGTGGAATGGTTTCGCAGCAAAAAATAAAACGCAAAGCACTACAAACAACAAGATTGCAAATCCAGTATGTTACAAAGTCATTCAAAGTCAAAAGGTTAAGATGTAAACGATTCTACTCCTATCTCACTCCTGTCCTGATAATCAGAAGCACAAGATGTATCGATACACTGAAGTATCAGTGGAATGCTTTTCCCATAACAATGAGTAGTAGACAGGTACCCACGACAACATCGAAACACTACATATATATTATTATTTTTAGATAAGATCGAAACACAATATATTACAACAGCGTAGCTACTCATTCAGGGTCAGGGGAAGTAAAGATCTTACTCCCGGCTGATCGGAAGCGCAATGGTTCTGAAATTACTGAAAAGTCACAAGCCTACAACAAGCCTGAGTATGTATGGAAAACATCTACAATGGATACCACAGGTAGAAGACCACTTGTAATGCAAAACTCTTAACCTTAATAAACTGGATTTTATGAAGATCTACCACGTAAAAAGAGTTATGGCAATCATCAGAGATATTAAAGTGTACAAACCACTTAGCATACCTCAGAACTAGACTCTTCATTTGTTGATTTCATCTGGGAGTCTTTATCTAAAGCCGCTCTTCTGCGATTCCTTGTTTGAGGACCTTTGGCCTCCTCCTGCGAGGACTTCAGAACAGCCTTACCCTTCCCCTTGGAGGAGCTACTAGATTTATCCTGAGTTGAATCTTTTCTAGAACTATCACCTATATTCACACCAGGCCTTGCTCTAGCTGACTGGCGACGGGTGCTTGAAGCCGGAGTTGAAGCAGACGGTGATGAAGCACCAGCCCCAGCAGCCACTGTTCCTGCTTCAGAGTTGGCCACAGAAGATGGCTTTTGCCCAGATTCACCCCGTTGGACTCGTGGCCATAAAAAGTCCTCAACAGCTGCTAAACTTGCTAATGGATCAATCAGCACAACCGTGTTTGAGTAATCACGAAGAGATTTCTCGCCTGGTGCTCTACACAGGCGCAACTTTAAGGGTTGAGATAATGCGCTCAAGCTTGAAGATAACCGTCCACTCCCACCTGCTGACCTACCAGAATGACTTAACACAACCGGAAAACGCTCCAAAGAAGACAGCGCATTCTGAAGCTTCTGAACTAGTACATTCATTGGACCCAACGTCCCTTCATAACCACTGGTTGGAAGGGCAACTGATATAAAAGTTTTGTATCTTCTAAGGGCTTGCTGCCTAAGCTTCGGGAGATTTCCATCAGAAATTTTCTCCTTAGGGAAGTACCCACATGAAAAATAGTTTAATAGAGCAGCAACAACTCCGCTACCAATAAACTCAAAGGTAGACACTCCGTCCCCTTTGCTCAGTTCAGCTAGCATCTCAGACACAATCCCAGCCAAGCCCTCCTCTTTGGCAGCTGAAAAATCGGCAAGATACAAGACAGAAGTCTTAGATTTTCCTCTAACCTTAGATTTCTGCTCCTCAACACCAGAATTCAGCCTTGCACAAAGATTCTTCAGATGTAAGAGATCATCTGAAATGCCTACATCGATCGACCCAGGATCCGAACGGAAGTATTTATCCTTGAAGGACTTTGCACATGCACTAACAGTTGTCCGTAGACTGGAATTACCAGTTGGCATTTCCATGGAACTGGGAGGTGAACCAACACTGACAGAAACTGGAGTTTTGGATTCATCGGGAGTGTTAGCATCTTGCTGCGAGTTTCCACTTCGACGCCTCAAGCGCCTAGCCCGCGCAGACGATCCTGGTGTTACATCACCATCTTTTTCGGCCCCAGAGGCCTGAGCAGAGCCAGAACTCGAAGGAGCAGCCAATACCAAGGAGTCGACAGCATGAACAACACCTTCCCGTACAAACATATTCGAAAATGTCTCTGGGAGTTTCTCCATGAGAATCTCCGATATTTGAAGGGCAGGAACCAACACCTGCGGGTCCTTCCAGGCTAAAACGCCAGCTAGGAAACTATGACAAGATACCCAGAGTAAGCCCTCAACGGAAGATAATAGATATCAATTTCAGATAAATAAAAACAACAATAGCACCAAGCAAAAATCCACAAACCTTGACAAGTTTGTCGAATTGTTCAAAGACGATATCATATCTGCATTGCTGAAATACATAAGTTTACCAATCACTGAGAGACACTTGTGCCGTACAGGGCCATTCACACTGGATCCATAAATCTGCCAGATGAGAAGTACATCAGAAACAAACCCTATGTGCTATTCAAAGAATGCCAAAAATCTTTGCTTATACAAAGGATTCAAGCAACAAAAACCTGTACTAGAACAGGAAGAAGGTCCCTTCCAAACTGCTGCAGAAGCTCAGGTTGATCAGCCAGGAGTTTCTGTCGTGCTGAGACATCCTGAGCAATAGCAGCTGTCTCATCCTGCTTGCTAGAACTGGCAGGCGACTTCTTCACTAGTGGTCCTCTCACAAATGAGTTGGAGCTTGTTGGTAGAGAGATAGTTCCTTGCGGAAGTGGAGGAAGCAGCTCATTTGCTAGGTTCACGATCTCAAATATCTTGCAAGGGCAAAATTCAGGAGGGGATATAAGTTCAGTAATATATAAACGGTTTTGTGGTGCACATAATAGCAATCACCAGACACATATTGACCAGTCACTATGGCTGATTGGTTCTTCCCCTCAGAGATAAAGAAGAAACCAAATGTAAATACTAGTGCACAAATTATATAACAAAGAACCAAAAATTACCTTACTGTAAAAGAAATTCAGATAACATGCCACAAAAAATTAACCACAAACAACAGTAAAGATCTTGTGTAAGTCAAAGATAAGGTAACCTGGTACT
Source organism: Pharnaceum exiguum (assembly GCA_900322385.1). Classification (NCBI taxonomy): domain Eukaryota; kingdom Viridiplantae; phylum Streptophyta; class Magnoliopsida; order Caryophyllales; family Molluginaceae; genus Pharnaceum; species Pharnaceum exiguum. The sequence continues at coordinate 48,814 of ONZK01003585.1, forward strand.
ATATAAAAATCAAGAAATATGAGACCTACAGCCACTGCTGGACATGAAAACAAAAACCACCACAATATATTCTCTCATAAATATTTGAGACTTCTTCCTAATCTTCCTCCTTTCCCACATAATAAAAGCAGGTGGAAACTGGAATGGCCCCTAGCCACATTTCTAAATCAACAAAGAGCTTGCTCAATAGAAATTTATGTTACATACTTTGCCATAACATCACAATCTAATTCCCATTTGTAAGTTATGCTAAATTCACAATTCAGTGAAGTAAAACATGTAAACCTCAAATTGGGTTTGGTGGGGTGGGTGGGTGGGGGGGGGGGGGGGGGGGGGGGGG
>ONZK01003585.1:49609-61658 GCA_900322385.1 Pharnaceum exiguum
AGTTTGGTTCACGTACTTTTTGGTTATAGCAACCCAACCCACACCTTTGGGTTTGTCTCAACCAATGGGTTAGTGTTTGGTTGGGGGTGGAGGTGGTGGTGTTGGGGGGGAATGGGAGGAGAAAAGTTGTGACGGGAGGGGGGGATTGGTGGGTTTGATCAAAAACCCACATACATGGGGTTCGTGAAACCCAATGGGTTGGCTCAACCGGACCCAAATGCTGAAACAAACTAATTTGTTGGCTTTGGGTTTGTTGTGTCAACCCAACCCACACCTACCCCAAAATCTAGTGAACCAAATGAGCCTTTATTGAAATTTTCACTGAAACTGTGGAAACCCTACCAAAAGCCAAGGCAAGCACACTATAATGAGAAAAATGGGAAATCAGGTATACAGTCAGTTTTCACTTCAGTGATCTGCTATTCAAAAATGAAAGCCTTTTCTCCATCTTGCCAAACAGGAGCCATATCACAAAGTAAAGAGCTTCATCACTGCTATAACATAACTACTCGAATACCAAACCACAAATTGCAAGATACAGTTGAGACTATGACAAACAGCTTCTACCTGAAATTTCAAAGACACATTCTCCATTTTATTCGATATTTCTCCTTCCGTTCTAACAAAACAACTAAATATATTTCTTCTTCCTCTTCCCTTTTTTCCTTGGGAAGGGGGTGGAGGAGGATAAATTAAACAAAAGAAAAAAGGCAAAGTAGATAGTAAAAGTACCTGCTCCGGTGGCCTACTAAGGGCAGGCGATACAGACATATTTCCAACAAGACCGGATCCAGCCAGTATCTCTCTCAATATACCACTTGCACCGAGAAGGAGCAACGTCTTTGCTCCCACAGTAGACCCACTCGCACAGGTGGAGAGAAGACGAATCAAGCCCTGTTGCAATTGGCAATCACTTTAAATTTAAAAACAAAAAACAAAACTGTATTAAAACAACCACCAATCCTACACAGGAGAATGTACAAACTTACCGTGTAAGTAGATGAACTAAGGGACGCCTGCCCACCATTACCAGTAGAGATAAGTGAGGCAGCTTGGGTTACCAATCCGTGATTACAAAGTTCATCCAACTTGTCAGGCGCTGATGCAAAGGCCTCAACTATTCTGGTAAGGCAAATAGAAGCATGCTCTAGAACCTGAAAAGCATACAAAAAAACAGAGAACTCAAATGTGGGTACACGGCAATTATGAACGCAAACATTGAAAACAGTACAAAACCAACCAACATTACATACCTTTGTATCGTGATACTGAAGAAGATTAGTCAAATGAGGTACAGCTTCCATCACGAAATCAGCTGCATCCGATGGCAGCTTCTTGCACATATTTGCCGCAGTGGCCAATGCCACCCTCTAAAATCACAAGTATACACAAACTCCTCTTAAAATAAGTAACAATAACAAGTAAAAGCAGAGCAATGTTAAGCAGTAGCTCTATCCAAATCACACCTGAACTCCGGTGGAGAAGAAATCAAGATACGATAAAACAGCCATAAGTGCCCCTGCTCGTAAACACGCAGTTGGGTGTTCTTGGGATATTTTCTTCAGTGCTTGCAATGACTGAAAATCACATTCATTCATTCATTCAAAAAATCAAACCATTTCACACTAACACTATCTAACAACAAAAAGAAACAAATACCCACAAAGACGAATGTCCACCCACCTGCTCAGCGAGGTCCATGTACTCGATAGTAAGCAACCTAGCACAAAAACAATTAACAGCACCATAATGAACAACAGCAGCGGTGGAAGACGGCAACACATCGACCAAATGAGTAATCCCTCTCGCAGCAAGCAACATAATATCAGGATTACTCTCATGATTCAACAACCCCACCAACACGGGAACAAACGAATCCACCGAGAACGTACTCAACGAATCCTCCGTCCCAATCGACAACAACTCACACAGCTGCGTTAGCGCCTCTACCTGCTTCCCGTCCTCCCCGTCGGCCCTCAACCCGGACAGAATCTTCTTCAGCCGCCCGCTCTGGTGCGAGGACGACGCCGACCCAATTGCAGACGACGGCAACAAATCATCTAGCCCTGCCCCTAGCTTCCTCAACAGCCCTTGCAAAGCGCTGCTGGCTGACGTCAGATTCTGATGGAGAAGCCCCACTCCTGCGCCTTCTTCTTCCTCTTCGTCGTCGTCTTCGCTTTCGTTGTCCTCGTCTTCCTCTTCTTCCTCCTCCTCCTCTTCCTCGTGGTGGTGATCGGTGGGGGGATTAGGATTAGGATTACTATTAGTATTATTGGGGTTGGGGTTGCTATTAATGGAAATGCCGGTAAGGCGGTCGAGGTTAAGGTTGTGGGTATCTTTTTCTTTTTCTTTTTGTTTGCCTTTGTCGGATGAGGTTGTGTGCGTGCGGCGGACGCGGGAGGAGGAAGAGTCGTGGTCCATGGTATTGAGGCGAGCGGCAGCGCGTGAGCGAGTGGTGGGGGGTGACGTGGAGGGGAGAGAAGAGAGGCGAGGGCGTTTGTTGGAAGAACTACTACGAGTGGTGGGACCAGAAGAAGTAGAAGAGGAGGCCTCCGCCCGCTTCCGGCTACGAGTTTCCATACAATTTCCTAATTACTGAGATCATCAATCTCGTTTTTCTTTCTTTATTATACTTTTTTTTTTCTTTTTTCTTTTTTTTAATATGTATGTGAAACCCTAAGAAAAGATGGATGTTAACAGAAAGGGGGAGAGAGAGAGAGAGAGTGGGGTGTGTTTGTGTTTGTGTTTGTGTCTGTGTGTGTTGGAGTAATTAAGAGAGAGTGATGATAGTAATTTGTGATTTTTTATTAATGGGTAGTATGATGGGTGGCTGACCTTGGGAAACCTAGTTATTACTACTCTGGTCTGGTAATTAAAATGAGAGAAACAAAGTGAAATGAAAAAGGATTAATATAGAAACTAACTTCTCTCACGGCGGTGATGGGAAAGGTAAGGTAAGGGGGGTTATCGGGCACGTATGTAATCGTTTGTTTTATTGGAGTTCCGGGCTAGATATGTAATGTAATGGTAAAGGCTTTGGTTTGAGATGCGCATGAGTTGGGGGATGTGGGCAAATAAATGGGCAATGTTTGTTAATGAGGAGGAGTGATTCTTATTCTTTGCTCCATTTACATATTTTTGGGCTTTTCTATTCTTTGGTTAGCCTATATGGGAATCAGTTCCTGGTAGGACTTGGATGTGGCTACTTTTTGTGCTACTAGTTTATGTACACCAGAATGCAATAAGAGAGACCAGCTAGTCTATGTACACCCTACAATATGAGATGACCTAAGATTCTAAAAAAAAATCTTCATATGTTTATATTTTTAGTGTTAGTTTAGTTGAATATTGTAAGTTACACTTACACACGGAGTTTAATATCATGTGAAGTATAATTTCCTTGGAATTAGGTTGTTTTGTTTTGTTGAAATGGAGGAAGTAAGTTCATGGAAATTAATGGTGTAAGTTCTATTAACCAAGGGGACCATGGAAAGTCAATTACCACCATTTTTTCCCCCAAATGAAGGAAGTCCTTGAAAATTACTTCATGTGTTTTGGATACCACCAAACAAATGGCAAATTTGCATTTTCATGGAAATACCACTTCTCATTATAATGGGTGTGCAACCAAACAACTTCTTATTTGTTCAAGGTATACACCATCTACACAGTGTTAACAAAAACAATGTAACGAGTTAAACAAACTTAATGGGCACAAACGGATCATCTAAAAGTTTAAACCAAAAACAAACTCATAAGTTTAATGATCATTCTTCCCTTAGTCTATTAAGTTTTTCAAAAGAATTTGTTTATTTAATGCATTTTACAACCATCATATAAGCGACAAAACTAAAATGAACTTACAAAACATAACATAATCTCATTTAATCATGATATTTTATGACCATTAGCAATTGTTTGATACAAATTGTCACTAAAAATTCCAAGTTCTTTTTTCTATGTCCAAAAAATTAGGAGTAGGGACATGAATTGAAAAGAGTTTATGGGCTAAGAAACATACAAAATCTAAATTACGGGCTTCTTTTTATAGTAAGGTGTGATTACGGTTGTGAAACATTCAAATAACAATAAGAACGAGTATAAAAAGGTTGGATAATGGCTACATTAACTACTAAGTCCAAACTAATCACAATTGCTCGCATTTAACATGGTGAATACGATGTCTCAATACATTTCCCCTTTAAAAACACGGGGAAGCTCATTTGAGTAAAGAAATAATGTCTCAACACCTTTAAGCTCAAATGCGTATCTATGTATAGATTTAAGGGGCTCTTAAAAACCATGTATGTATCCCCGTATAGAAGTTTTGTCAAACAAAATTATGCCGATTGGGACCTTAGGTTAATTCAAAACTTGAAAATATATACTCGTACAATGTAATACTTAGCTTTATTCTTCAAGTCTAAACTAAGCTAGTCCGAGTAAAAGTGAATACTCCATTGTCCAACAATTATCTAAACTAAATCATTGGTCAAATGGGATATTTAGTTATGAAAGGCAAATGATAATTGAAAAACTCAATTGATGTAAATTGAACTAAACTGAATGAATTGAACTCTAAAGTTCGTAAATATAAGACTTCATCCTATCTTTTTCTTTTTAAAAACAATCAATACTTCTAAACCCAACCGAATCGACCGTGTAAGTACTATAGAAGTGACTCCTCAATTCAATTGAGGCATTGTTTTATTCCCAAGCTCTCGAGCTTAGTTGAACTTACTTGAAATAATTGAAAGAAAAAAAAAGCTTAACAAGAAAATGTAACTTAATAAATATGAACGACAACATGTAGGTTGAATAAAACAAAGAATGAAATCTTAAAGCTTATAAACTTAACCTTATAACAAGTGGATATTTATAAACTCGATACTATTAGATTCAACTAAAAACTATCTTTAAAAAATTGGGATATTCCTGAACCCAAGTACATCAAAACTGGAGCAAACACAAGTCATATATAAACAAACAGCTCGCTAAAAAAAGGGGGGATAAAAGTCTGTAAGTACTTAAAAAGAGAAGAAAATTGTGAATAAGAGATTGTAATTATAAATCTGGAACAGTCTACTTTATTTGTTTACAAATAACTTACGAAGCTGTGCCAAAACTCCAACTTATTCAAAGTTAAAGACAATCTCGGCTATCTGGGCATCATAAATAGGAAGTTTATACATAGTCGATTCTCATATAAAACACGAGGAAGCTTCAATATCCATAATAGGAGATTTCACAAACTTTAAACCTCAAACTATTGTTTATTGCACAAATGTCACCTGAATATTACAAAGGATCCTCAATTAGCCCTATATTTAAGGTCTATATAAAAATGAAATTTGTCAAATTGAGGTTTGTATAAAATGAATTTTGTCTAAGATATAACCCAATTATATTTATGGAGTTAAAGTTTACTCTACCATTGGTCTCTATCAAATCCCCGGTTTTTTTGGGATTTGGGAGTACAAGGACAATAATAATTGCAAATCTTCTCCAATAATTAAATTTCCCGATTAGAGACGAACAAGTGGTTGGTGTGAGTGGTTTGACACTTTCATCCCCTAAGTAAGGTCTCAGATTCGAGTCTTGTGAATGAGGAAATCACTTTATGGGAGCACAGAGCACTTTACCCCTTTGTGGCCCGACGCAGTTTCCCAAAAAGGGGAAGATAGTTTTCTATTTCCTTTTTAATTTTTATTTGCAAGCGATATTTGGTGCTTGGTGGTACTTGGAACTCCATTTACTTCCCTATCTGGAGTGCAAATTAGCTGATTTATAAATCCCTTAGCTATGGGTTCGTGCACAGTGCACTTGCTCGCTAGTCGTCCTTCTCAGTCGCTCTACACAGATGTTGAAATGACAAAAGGCCACCCGACGCAGACACACACTATCAGACTAGTCGCACTCGTACTAAACAGTGTCCACCCACCTCACCTGTTTTGTCCAATTGTCCTATACTCTCAAATATCCCAAATTACACATCAGCCCATCACAAAACCTCACCTTGGACCCACCCCAACACGTGTCCCTACTAATAACTGCAAACAAAAATGAAAAAAAGAAACGCTTTTCACTTTCCATTGCCCTAAACTGTCGCTTTTACTACCACCGTTTATTAAACCCAAAATAAAATTACCAAAAGACCCCCCTCTATCCCCTTGTCTCATTCTCCTGCAAAATGCAATGCATGAGTACTGTCTTGAATGTTGTTCCTTTGTCAAAAACTGAGCGTTATGCCGACACTCCCTATTCCCATGCCCCCTTAAATTAAATCAAAATTAAATCAATTCAATCAATCAAATAAAATCTCGTACATTTACAATCACACCCCACTTGTCCCTTTTCTATTTCCCCTTTACAGAAACATTTCTTTCCCTTTCAGCAAACTGATTCTCATTTCTCATTAACAAATAAATATAAATAACCATTCATCTCCCAGAGCTAGAGAGAGAAAGGGATTATCGAGATGGGTTGGCTAAGCCCATTATGGAAGATATTCAGTGTAGTATTCGGGTTCGTCGGGTTCGGGATCGGACTATCCATCGGCCTCATCGTCGGTTATTTCCTCTTCATTTACTTCCAGCCCACCGACGTCAAGGATCCTGATATCCGGCCACTGGCAGAGGAAGAAACAGAGAAGCTACAAAGGTTACTTCCAGAAATACCCCTATGGGTCAAGAACCCTGACTTTGACCGTGTACGTTGTTTCTTTGCTTGCTCACTCTTTTTTTTTTTTTTTTTTTATAGCATTGGATTAGATAACATCGATTTGATTAATTAGTGACCCCCTTTTGTGCAATGTAATGTTAGATGGATTGGCTGAACAAGTTTATTGGGACAATGTGGCCTTACTTAGACAAGGCAATTTGCAAGACTGTCAGGAACATTGCTACTCCTATTATTGCTGAGCAAATTCCCAAGTATAAAATCGACTCGGTCGAGTTTCAGAGACTCACGTTAGGCTCTCTGCCCCCGACTTTTCAAGGAATGAAAGTGTATCTTACGGATGAGAAGGAGTTGATTATGGAACCTTCCATAAAGTGGGCAGGAAACCCGAATATCTTGGTTGCCGTTAAAGCATTTGGCTTGAAAGCAACTGTACAGGTATCTAGATTATTGCGGCATCACTAGTGTTGTTGGCTGTTGGTGCTGTATTTGAATTGCATAGCTGGATCATTGACGTTGTCTTGAAACATTTTTAGGTGGTGGATTTCCAAGTTTTTGCTTCTCCCCGCATTACGCTGAAGCCTTTGGTTCCGAGCTTTCCTTGTTTTGCTAAAATATTTGTCTCACTTATGGAGAAGGTCAGTTTTATGTCAAGTTGTCAACATAACCAACACTTTTCTTTTCTTTTTCTTTCGCGTGTTTTTTTTTTGGGGGTTGAATATGCCAGCTTTTGATTAGTATAAAGGCAGTAGACTGCTTATTTCATAGAAGTATGGCGTGACCGCGTGACAAACTTTTCATGTTGCTTTATGTTTATAAGCATGAACTCTGGGAATGAAGGAAAGAAATTGCTCTAGCGTAGTTTGTTGTATATATTTCGACTGGTACTGCAACTCTGAAAATATCATCTGGTGAACTTTGATGTTGGGTCAGATTCACTTTGCAACAGTGTGCTGATGCACCTTGGCAGTTGGCACTATATAATCCTCTGTTCTGGAGAAGAATGCCTATGAAATCTGTTGACTACCAAAAACCCTTTCAATGTTGAGTTTTGAAGATTCATGTTTGTAACAGGATCTGCAACTTTTCTGTATATATAAGAACAATTGGGGTGTCGTGTGATATGCTCCTTAGGGTGTTCAAACTTTTCTTTTTTAATTGTTCGATCAATTCAGGGTGTGTTGAGCTACTCCTGGTCTCACTGAAATAACGTTAGTTTATATAAGAAGAAGTTGTAAATGATAAGGTGTTGATGTGTAAATGGGACATGACTTCGGGGTATAATTACGTCAAGGGGAGTCAAATGGTTCCATGTTTTGTTGTGTTATGGACCCTTCCTCCTCTAAAAGTGCGTATGGGTTCCTTGAGCCTTTTTCTCCTTTTTGTGTCTGAGGCTGACTAAAAGTTCACTTATGTATCACATTTCAGCCACATGTTGACTTTGGTCTGAAGCTTCTAGGAGCTGATCTGATGTCTATTCCAGGCCTCTATAGATTTGTCCAGGTACCATTTTGTTATATTTCATGATCTTGTATTTTACTTCCACTAGAAAAGGAATGCATTTGTGTGTTGGGCCGTCTTTTTGGTCTGTTGACTGGTTATTTATGATTTTACACTGAGTAGTGATGACTTTATGTAAGTAGCTCTAATGGAACAAGTCTGTCATGATGAATCCTTTCGGCTTGCGTCACCGCAGTTTGTCTTTTCTTTATCTAAAATATATATGTATAGTTATATACAACTGAAATAAGCAGCATGGTCGGTCGTTGCAAGATTGTTGTAATCTTTGACTGGTATACCCTAGAGTTACGGTGACTAAAATAGTGAATTTGATGTAAAGGTAAGTAGGTTCGTGGGCAGCGCATCCCGATTTGCTTGATTGGTTGGAGTTGGAGTGCCATTATGTTGTCATCTGCAATGTTTCTCCAGCTGCCTTTGTGACTGGTGCCTGAAAGGCTGACATTTTGTGACCTCCCTCTTTCTGCAGGAGCAAATAAAGGATCAAGTTGCTAACATGTATCTATGGCCTCGCACGCTTGAAGTCCCTATTCTTGATCCAGCAAAGTATGACAATATGGTTTACATGAGTTTTTCGTTTCCATTCGGCTGTAACCATATGGATGCATCCATTAATCTTATTTTACATGCAGAGCTCTACGGAAGCCTGTAGGCATTCTTCATGTGAAGGTTCTACGTGCCATGAAGCTAAAGAAGAAAGATCTTATGGGGGCCTCAGACCCATATGTTAAACTGAAGCTCACTGACGACAAAGTCCCGTCAAAGAAAACTTCAGTGAAGCACAAGAACTTGAATCCTGAGTGGAATGAAGAATATAACTTAACTGTTAGAGACCCACAGACCCAGTCACTTGAACTTCGTGTCTATGATTGGGAACAGGTAATTACTCCTGGTGTGAAGGAGTTTTGGAGAGTCTTGTTTGGCTCATAGGTACTTTATTTAAATGTTGTTGTCATGATTTAATTAGGTGGGCCAACATGACAAAATGGGTCAGAATATTATTGCTTTGAAAGATCTCAAACCTGATGAGCCAAAAGAGTTCACTCTTGACCTCTTGAAGACATTGGATCCAAATGATCCTCAAAATGAAAAGGCGCGTGGACAATTAGTTGTAGAGTTGACTTACAAAGCATTTTCAGAGGAGGAACTTGGAAAAGATTTTGATACTCAAACAATAACTCATGCCCCTGAAGGAACACCAGATGGTGGAGGTGTACTTGTTGTGATAGTACATGAAGCTCAAGATTTGGAGGGAAAACATCACACCAACCCATCTGCACGAGTCACTTTCAGAGGCGAGGAGAGAAAAACTAAGGTATTTTGTGTAGTTTTATTCATGGTTTAGGCGACTATGTTTATTCTTTTTGATAATAAGATGCTATGCAGCTAACAATTTTTGCACGAAATGCCAGTTTACCAAGTAAAAGTTGATGTTGTGTAATGGTCTTTTGAGTTCCAACTCCCAACCCTAATGCTTGTTGTCTACTTGTCTCCAGTGCTCAGCTTTTACTGGCATAAATTTTACATTCGTTGTTTAATGTCTTGATTTTGACAGAACTTACATTTCTAAAGAGATAATTTACAAATTGTTGCCATTTACTGTCCAGTGTCCACCTGTATTAGAGGTGGGCTTACTGGAATCAGTGATATAATCTGGGTAGCTCTAGCTTTGCTTTTGGTTTCTGATCTGTGAAGATCCACTTTCAACTATTCTTGGTTTTTGACTCCTTGTTATCAGAGTTAGTCACTAGTGTGTTCTTGTCTTTGCAAAGTTGTAGTTTAAATGAGGTGAGAATTGAAATGTTCATTTTTCTTTTCTTTCGTCCTTTTCTTTTAATTTTCTTTTTTCTTTTTAAAAAAAGTTGGGAATGTGGGGATAATAGAATTGGCAAAAGTAAGATGTATTTTTTCATGTAACGTAGTAATTTCGTCAAATTGGTACTTACATGTGGTGCTATTTAACAGACTGTAAAGAAGAATAGAGATCCAAGATGGGAAGATGAGTTTCAGTTTGTTCTTGAAGAACCTCCTGTGAACGAGAAGCTGCATGTTGAGGTTTACAGTAACTCCTCAAGGATGGGCTTGCTACACCCTAAGGTATTGATACTCGAGTCTTAGCTGACCACCTTCGCAAGTAGATAGTTTGATTTGATGCTAGGCTTGCATTTTCTGCCTTTCTGATTCTTTTAAAATCATGGCTTGTTATCATCGATGCTTAACGCCATCCGCCATGCAATGAGCTCGATTTTCTGATTCCTTTGTTCATGATTGATTTCACTTTGTTATCAAAGTTAATTTGAAGACAGTTTTGTTTGATAAGCTCTACTGTTGTTGCTCTTCCATTTAAATCTCCCTACCCAATCTCCTTAGAGAAGTTGCAAAATGAGGAACAAAATAGGGGGGGTGGGGACTGGGAGCGATTTTATAAAATGTGGCTAGTTATGGTTGCAACTCACAACCCCTTTTATTTTTTATTTATTTTTTACTTTTTTTTTGTGACATTAATGTTCTCCGGAGAGCTTCTGACTTGACCATTTGGGTCTTGTAGAGGATAGTCAGACAAATGGTGTATTGAGTTTTCTGGGTTTATATTCTGAATGATGATACTTTATACTCCCTCCGGTTTTCTATTATCTTGTGGTTCACTTTAGCACAAGTTTTTAGGAGCCCCCAAAAGTGAGGGTAAAATTACCATAATGTCCTTATAAGGTATGTATAATTACTCTACTTTTGTGTGAGGGGTAATTAAATAATGGGAGTGGGATGGGAGTAGTGAATAAAATAAGGAGAGGTGAAAGTGTTGTGAGAGAGGGATAGAATGGTAATGTTGGGCATGAGTCCGACCTAATAAGGAAATCCATAAGTTAAATAAAAACCAACCCAATATGGAATTCCATAGGAAAATAAGAAACCGGAGGAAGTAGTTAGTATTGCATGGAAAATATATTGCAGTATCACTTGAATATAGTGTCCAGGTACACACAAAAACTTATCTGAATTCCACTTGATAATATATACTGACCGCTCTGTCGATCATTGTAGTTTTTGGGTTGCTACCGATGTCTCTCATCTTATTTGTATCCTCGTATTCTGCTTACTCTTTTGTTTTGGATTTTATTGAAAAGATTATGTTAACATTTCTAAATTTCTTCCAGGAATCGTTGGGGTACATTGATATCAGTCTAGGTGATGTTGTAAACAACAAGCGCATCAATGAAAAATATAACCTGATAGACTCAAAGAATGGTCGGATTCAAGTGGAACTTCAGTGGAGAACCGCAGCACCCAAGCCTACTTCGGATTGAAATTTTCTTCTTTTTCAATATACAGAGGAACAACAAAATGTTTTTCTTGTTTAACGAGGGAACTTCTTTTCTGTAAATCTTAGTTGCTAATAATAGCGGAGGAAATTATCTAGGATTCCACGTTGCTAAGTTTCTTATTTCTGTTAGTGTTGTGGACTGAATTGACCGTGTTGCATCCCAGGTGCAGGACGGCATATGTATTATGCATCACACGCTACTTGGATTCTGAACATGTGAGCTAGAGCGGCAAGTAGTCCGCAACCTAGCCTTTGAGGCATGTCTTTATCTCCTTCTCCCTGTAGATGAAGAGATCAACCTTGTGCATACTTAGCGACTTTACCCATGCATCCAAAACACTGCTGTTATCCCTGTGTGAGTGTGTTTCTCCCCTGCCAATGCTGTTAATTGTCCAATGAAGCGGTGTACACTACTACACTGTATAGTGTGGCCAGCCCTTCTCATGTCAACGTGATAAGATAAATGGCTTCAGCCAGTATAGGTGAGGACGTGAGGTCCTAAAGTGTCAGACACAAGTTTGCATCCCCCCA
>ONZK01003588.1:1422-13328 GCA_900322385.1 Pharnaceum exiguum
CCACCACCCAACGGTCGTCGGCTCAATGACTGTAGCATTCTAACACCACCACGAACCACCGCAACTACCACCCAACCAACATTCAAAGCCTAAGCCACCATTCTTCTCTCCATTATCCTCCCGTTAGACACCTTCCACACATCTAACATAACCATCACATGTATATATGTTACCTTGGATAGAGCTGCAAGGCCACACCCAAGCAGTGATCTCTTTGCTTATATAGATCTTTTACATAGTAGCGATTCTCTCTCCTCTCCCTAAGCACAGATTGTCGGCCATTTTATATTGTTTATGTGTTATCTTTTCAGTATGCAATTCCGGATTTTCGTTTGCGTTACCGGTTCCTCAACCAAACAATTATACATTTCCATTACCATTACACTCTTTATCTATTCCGATACCGATTACGTTACAATATATTGAACCAAACACCCCCTGAATCATATGACATTATTACTTATTGCTATGTTGATGCACATTCAGTCATTCACTCACAGCTCATAAGTCCTTGACAAGTCAATAGTCATATCTTCTAATTCTCATCCACGTACTTATTTCTTTTCTTTAGATGCATTTTTTAAAATCTATGTAGTGTGCGTGCTTAAGTACATATTGGGCCTCCCCTTAATAAAATTAATCAGTAAAATGTTTTGCGTTACCTCTATTACCAATAGTTATTAAATTTCCATGAAATCACAAATAAGCACGAGGCATGACGATGATTATGGCAACGAAATCAGAAATCGTATTATTAGTGCAATTGGTGAAAACTGAAAAGTAATCATTTCAACCGGTGGTTTGGTTGATTTTCAAAACTCAAAAACCAAATTCTTAACACGAATTGCATTCTTAATTTTACTTTTTAAATAATATTAAAATACCGATTTGACTAGTTTATCGGTTAAACCAAAACTAGTGAAGCGATTGAGAAACCAATCCGATTTGATTTCCAAACATTGTTGAAAAGTCCCTAACAAGCTGGAAAGGGGGATAGACAATATCTTATTGGAGGTCATCCTTGTAATATATTCAAGGGCTCAAGGTCTAAGGCATAGGATGGACTACTGTTCTCTCAGCAACAACAACAAAAAAGGCATGGAATAGACTGGTAGCTAGTGATAAGCTCCAGCCATTTCTTTCCTTTCTAATTCAGGTCTCTTGACGATGTGACACTCGTATGTTTCTTTTTTTCTCAAGGAAAAGCAGTTATTTCATTAATTACTTGCTAGAAGAAATATCTATAACAACAAATAATTAAACAATCTTAATCAGATAATTTAACTAATGGCTTTCGCAAAACATAATCCATCGCTCATCGATAATTAGATACCATAACTCATCCCTTTATAGCTTACACCAATAGTACGCTACAAAACAAATGCCATTTACGACACTACAATAAATTTGGCTTCGCTACATCCAAACAGCCTCTCTCCTCAACTCTTTCCCCAATCTCCTACAAACCTCCCAAACGGCAGGGGTAGATAGTGCGAGTAGTCTGCTCGCAAAGGGCCACAGTTATTCAAAGGGCTTTAAAAATGATAGCAGTTTTGTGAATTTGTAATTATAAATTTATTCGTTGCCCATAAAATCAAAACGAATAAGGGTCTATATACTGCACATATGGCGCACATATACCGCACAAGGCCTCACTAAATTCTAAATCGCCACTGCCAAACGGCCAAACCTCTCTCCTAAACTCTTACACCCAATCCCCTGAGATAATACACAATATTGCAATGGCTAATGCTCCAATAATACTCAATCTCAATCCAGAGGCTGACCTACCACAACCTCTTCATGTTAGGTTTTTGAGTTGTCTTAACGGTGTAAGAGATGCTTGCGGGGTAGAAGATTTCCATGGTATGAGGGGTACTTCCATACCCACCCACAGCCACTCTTTAATGTCATCTTAGAGGATGATGAAACCCACAATGGTATCCCTATAAACATAACCCTAAAAGCGAAAAAAAGTGACTTGTATAGTTTTAGTTTTCGCTGGGTCCGGGGGAAATAAAACCGGGAAATCCAGCAAACGGTAACCTTTGGCAACAATGCACCAAATTCACCATAATACCTAATGTCGAAAACACTAGATTTAAAGCGCGGTATACTGACTGTGACCTTTTAGAAGAAATGAGGTAGGCTAATTATTTATAGTATTATTTATAGTTAAGGACAGACACATGTAATAAAGTAAATGTGTTGTTATATATGAAACGGTTCATCTATACGTTCAGCTAGGAAGAGAACGAAGGTTCATCTATTGATCTGGGTAATGGTGCTACCTAATCCTCTAAGTGTCCAAGTTACTTCACATCCTTTATAATCGAATGAGGCAATGCATGTTGGTTTCCAGTACGTGTTCCCATGATGAGTTAAATCCAATGGATAACCCTTTGTAAGTTTGTATCTCCTTTTTTCTTAGTTGTAGTTACTACTGTTGGTAAGTGTTATTTTCCAGTTTCCCCCTTTTTGGTAAACTCCTCTACTGGTACTTAGCTAGTTCTATTACTAACTATATATTGCATTAGTCATGTGTTCATTCGGATTAGTAGTGTGTTTACAAGTATGATGTATTGTCTCATTATAAATAAAAACTGATGAGTATGTGTTCTCTTATATATGATGGGTTCGTTTTTCCGCAGCAGTATCGATTTCAACATGCAGACTAAGTATTTATCTGTTTCCTTTCATCATTCTTATACCCATTTTCCCCGTGGAAAAGAAAATGAAAAAGTAGAAAAAAAAACAATAAACAAATAAGAGACCATGGAAAGAAAAAGGTAAAACAAATAAAAAAATGAGTGAAATTAATTTTTTAAAGCCCCGACGGGGGAATTTTTACCATACACCCGGTACTAGACGTGTGGCGCGTGTCATTCATGCGGGGCGCGTGTTGTTCACGAGTGACGAAAAAAATCGAAAATATTCGAAATTTATATTTTTCATAGGGGGATTAAACGCATTCATAGGGTGATTAATTGCATTCAGAGGGCGATCAATCGCGTTCAAACGGTGATTAATCGCATATGCGAGAAAAATTTTAGCAAATTTTTTTTTATAGAAAAAAAAACAAAGAAAAAATCCCTTCAATTGCATTCAATGGACTCGGATTGGCTGAGGAATAACTTGATCGCTAACTTGTATGCTAAATTTAATATAGAGTAATTTTTTTCGTATTATTTAGGGGATGTTTTTTTTTCACCCCGAGAATTATAGGCGGAGTATTGACAAATGGCTTTGAATGATTTAATTTTTTTGCTACATTATATAGAATATTGGGCTTTTTTATTATTATTTTTCCCTTTTCTTTTGAATTAGGTATCTGTTTTCTATATATCCTTTAAAAATATGAGTAAAATATAAAAGATGAAAATGAATTTGATACTATCTAACTGACCAGTTTGTCAAGTCTAATAATAGCATTATTTCATAATTTTCCTATTTTTGATGGTATATATATAAAATTTCATTTTGATTAGAGTTTGACGGGGCATATTTGAAAGTTCGTTTAAACTATGGACGAATAATCTTAATAGACTTTATGTATTGTAATATGTAATCATATAAAACTCTAGGATTATAGGATCTATTTTTTCCCTTTCTTTTGAAAAAAATCCTATTTGTTTCCATGATGGAGTGTACAAATGTTTGATTCTATATTTTTTATTTTGTTTTAATTAAAAAATCTCTTTATTTTCGCGATAACATAAATGTTAATTAGACTACTAAGATGCCTCATGGCTAGAGCAATTTTTCTTTAACGTATATTTTATGAATTTAGTTCGGTTATGTACATGCCGATAAATGTTACCTTTACTCTTCTTTATTTTGAAAAAATAAGACATCTAGTATTTTTCACGATTTAAAAATGCTAGACTCATAAGATGTCACAAGGCAAGAGTAATGACATAGTTACAACAATTCTTCCTTTAATAAAACATTAGTATAGATCAGATTTATGTTGTGTTTTGTTCGTCTATACTGTTACAATTCAGATTTCAAGTTCAACTCGTTTTTTTCACTTTATTTTAGTTTTAGTTACAATTTAATTGCATTCATTATTTTTCAGCTCAATTTACTATTTTTCAGTTTACTTCAGTTCAGTTCGGTTTTGGTTCAGGTCATTATAGACGAATAAAACTCACCCTAGTGTCAAAAAAATTTAACTTAAAGTTTCATTTCAACACATTTCAGTTTAGTCTAGTTTAATGAAATTCAGTTTAGTTATTTTTTGTTCAATTCAATTAATAGAAGTTGAAAAGAATAGGCTAATAATTGTTACATTTTCTTTTTTCTTTTCTTTTTAATAAGATGTCTCTTTACTGTGAATGCCACATGGCCATTGAAATGCCACATGGCAAGAGGAAATGGCATGACTAATGCAAACTTTGGTTTAATATATACTATAGATAACTGAATTGGGATTGGATAAACTGGGCTTAAATCCTAATGAAGAGGCCCATCATCATACATTCATACGCTTCCGGCCTAGGAATTCTAAACACATAGCACAATTAGGGGTGGGTCCTAAAAAAAAAATTCATTATCATGTTCAACAGCATGAATGTCATGTTCATATATGATAATATCATGTTCAGATGGGTGAATGTCATGTTCATTTATCCAGTCCCATTATTTTATTACTTAACGTCATTCTTGAAGATGATGAAACTCATAATGAAATTATATATCAGATGTTTAAAAGTTTCAAATCTTTATCGTTGTTTTTTCCATAAAAAATTATTTATTGGAATTATGAACTCTTTTTTTTGAAAGTATAACCTTTTTTTAATGGAAAAAAACCTTAATAGTTTTAAAAATATTTACCCTTGAAGAGTTTGAATAATGTTTATTCTAAAACAAATGAAAACATTTGGGAAATTGTGGGCCTTCAAGTTCATGGATACCCAAAGTCCATGTTTAATTATTTAGTAATGATACACACTCACAGTAATACTGCCACGGGAAAAGATCCCTGGCGGGTCTTCTTTTCGCTACAAAACATTGACCTTTATAGCTTAGTATTTTTTCTATCAAATTCGTCATGTCCCGTGTTTCAATTTTGGCACTTATAGCTTACACGAATGAATAGTACACAACAAAACAAATGTCATTTACGACACTACTCCAAACCTCTCCTCAACTCAACTCTTTCCAGTTTCCCCAATCCTTCAAACAAACCTCCAAAACATTTGGCTTCGCTAAGCTATAAACTTCCAAACATCTCCTCAACTCTTTCGTTCCCCAATCCCCTTAGACAAACCTCCAAACCTCTCTCCAACTATTATACACAAACCCCTTAGCTAATACACGATATTGCAATGGTTAATGCTCCAGTTATCCTTAATCTAAATACCGACGCTGACCTACCACAACCTCTACATACTATATTTTCGAGTTGCTTTGATGGTGTAAGAAAAGCTTGTGGTAAGAAGAATTCCACGGTATGCGAGGTAAATCAAATGCCCACCCACAACCATTGTTTAATGTCATCTTAGAGGATGATGAAGATGATGGAACCCTTATGAACATCACGATAAAAGTAGAAAAAAGTGACATATACTTTAACGTTTTGGTAATTAAAATATTATCATTAGTTTCATCATCTTCAAAAATGATGTTAAATAATGGGATTAGGCATGTGGTTTCAAAGTAACGCTCCGTAAATGATAAGAATAATAATGGGATTAGTCATGTGGTTTCAAAGTAACGCTCCGTAAATGATAAGAATAAGATGTATAGGTTGGAGGTGGTGTCATAAAACGAAAGTATAATATATTATATGTTACAATATATTATATACTGTGTACTTTAGAAAATGAAAAATAGTCGATAACTATTTCTTTTCAAATGTGACCACTAGTGTTCTTTTCAAAAGTAGTGTTTCAATCATTTGTGTACAATATATGCACAATACATGTCAATTACGATCAATATATGTTAGTATATGTTGGTGCACAATAAATCCGAGTTTATGCACAATGTATGACCACATATAAATAACAATATATAATCTGATTTCTATATGATGACCTTGACTTAGTATGCATTTAATTAATTAATTTTTTTATAAATTGCAATGGTTGCTCCAATAATACTTAATTTGAATCCCGAGGCTTTTGCCGGGGTCGGATGGAAACGGAACCTGAAAATCCAAAAATTAATGGTCTTTGGCGACAATGCACCGGTTTCAATCTAATCCCTAATGCCAAAAATGTTGGGTTTGAAGAATTGTACAATGAGGGTGACATTGTAGGAAGATCAATTGTAATTTATAATATATTACACTTTCGTCTTAAAGAAAATGAGAACACCTCTAACCTATACATCTTATTCTTCTATTTTAAAACCACGTGCCTGATTCTATAGGGAAGCAGATTTCGATGGGACGAGGGTTACTTCTAATATTTATCGAGTCCCATTATTGACAGTCTTCTTGAGTTTTTCATATGAATCTTCAATCTCTTGACCTATCGAATCCAAATTGTGCTGACCTTCTATGAGCTTAAAGGTCTGATTCGCAATTCTACACATTAGAGACAGAGAAATTGTGTTGCCTTTGGAGTAGGATATAGCGACATCTTCTGGATCAATAAGAGATAAATAGCCTTCCTTGCTGATGTTGTCATGAGCTGTGGCGTCACGACCATAGAGCTCGAAACTGTTTTCCATGCCATCGAAGGCTTGAATCGAACCATAAATTTGACAATCTTTGAATTCTGTTTGAATGAAGACAAGAGAAAACCTGAACTAAGGGCGTTGTTAGCACATGATCATCGTCAATTTCAGATTTACGTCTAGCGCGACTTATCAGCTGTTTACGGGTCTTGTGATAGTCGTGTATCTGTGAACTCTCAGAAGAACATAAAGACTCAACAGAGAGTTTATTTAGTTGAGGTTCCATGTAGAAAAAATGGATATTCTACCTGCAATTATACAATGAATCAATGGCCATCTACAACAACAATAACAACAATCCCAGTATTATCCCATCTAACATAGGGTACTGAGAGAGCCTGATGTACGCAGCCTTACCCCGATTTGAAAAATCGGGAGACTGTTTACAGAATGACCCACTTAGTACCTTTATGAGAAATCTCCTTGTACCAAATATACCCATAAAACATTCGGACCTGCAGTGAACAATCGTTAGTGATCACTATAATTACAAAAATATAAAGTCGTGTATACCTGTCAAGCCTCCAAAACGCAGAAGTAAAGCACATGTAAGAACACAAAAATTTGCAGACAATACGACACCTACCATATAAGTGCGAACATAACATGCACAACAGAAATACTAGAGTCACCAAGTCCTCACAGGTTAACACTACACCCTATCCTAACAGGTCTAACACCCTACTCTAACAGTCTAGTACCATAATCCTCGTTCTCCAAGAACTCCTATCTAAGTCTATGTCCTCGCTAAGTGATAGGCTAGTTATATCATGTCAAATACATTCTCCCCGACTCTTCTTCGGCCTGCCTCTCCTTCGAACCCCACTCACAACCATACTCGCTAAGTGATAGGCTAGTCATATCATGTCTAATCAATGGCCATCTAAGACATTAAAATAATCATGCCGGTCCAATAAGGTCAACTAATATTACAAGAATTAAGAATAATGACACACAAATTAAAATGTCTACTCTCTCCCTTTATGGATGACTTGCTATACAATAACACAGCAACAAGTCTTAGCCTCTTAGCAAGTACACCGAATGTAAAATTACACCGGCTAAAATTGTGATCAATAATAATGTACCGACTAATGGTATATATAAGGTGAATAATGAGGTATATGTTATAATGTGTTAACAAAAAGAACCTGGTCTAAACTTTACACCTTACCCCGGGTGTAACTTAGAATTTGAGATAACACAAAGTAATTAATTTGACAAAAGGTTACTAACTTATATTGACATTCAAATTTATTCAAAATGGCAAAGAAAAAACATACTACTATATTGCCTTTCAAACAATTTTGCGATCAAATTAAGGTCACGCGAAAACCCAGCTAGCTTATTCAGTAATTGCTAAAATAACACAAACAGAACTAGACTGAATCATAAACTGAAAATAATAGCCATAACAATAAAAATAGAAGGGCAGGAAATATACCTTGTTAAAGAGAACCGGTGTGTGTGTGTGGGTGGTTGGGCGGCCGGTTGAGAGAACGGCCTACGGATGGTCAGAGCCTAAGAGAGTAGCATAACTCGTAACGGTGGGGAGTTGGGAGGTTAGTGTGTCATTTTATTATTCATTTTTCATCTTTGGCATGATGGTTGTTTTTTTTTTGTTAAATAGGCAAGTAAAAAATGAAAAAACTACTATCGCATGTTGAGTAAAAAGACAAGGGTCCTGTTTGGGTAATCAGCAGATAACAGAAGCAGATAGCAGTTAACAGATTGATGTGAGAGAGAAGATGACAAAATTAGTAAATAGCAGATTCAATAGTAGATTGATATGAGACAGATAAAGACAAGATATGCTAAAAAAGCAGATAGCAGATTGCTACCCAAACAGGGCCAAGGTTATAAAAAAAGCGATATTAAAAAGAAAGGGAAGAACAGTATGGTTGGGTGAGTGGGTCTGTAGATGGTTGGTGGTTCTTCATTCATAAAGGAAATTTGGAATTCTTTTTCTTTTTTAATATTACTATATAATGATAAGATTATTGAAATAATAATCCTATACAATAAATATAAAAGATAATGTTATACACTTATACTCCCACGGCTTCTTTTTGCCGGCAAGTCTTTGGTACACCGGTGTACGGGTACACTGGGTAGATTTATAACTAATTATAAAGGGACTGACTAGTTAATAATGGATTTATAACTAATTATATATTGTAATACTAGTTATAAATTCACCCGGTGTACACGTACACCTAGTGTACCTAAGAACTGGACTGTTCCGGTTTGAGTTTGGCACAAGAGATGGGTAGTTTTCGGATATTTAGTGACAAAGTGAGAGAAAGTTTTAGGGCGGGTATGTAAATACGGTGAAAGGGGAGGAGCAAAATGGATCTTTTCACAAAAAATTATACCAAAAATGAAAACTAGAACAATAATAAGAAACATACAAAATAAACAAAAAAAAGAAGAGAAAGTAGGCAATAACATAAAAGATAACCTTATCAACGCCTCTTTATGAACCAAAATATCTAAAATAAAAACGATCATGCAAATTATTATTACTAGAATAAGAGTGGGAGATGGTTTAGTATCACATCCATGATATCAAAATCTCAAATAATCTCACTAAATAGGATACGAGACTACGAGTTATCATAAAATAATCCAGTAGATATCGAAAGACTATTATTTTGGAATCATGATTAGAATGACTAGGAGTAACATGATCAAGAAAGATGGGCAATTTAGATATGGAAATCGGGAGGTTATTAAAGGGGATGAACTTGAAAATTATGATCATGATCTCAAAGTATTAACCCAATATATATGGGTGAACGTGAGACATTTTTTTTTTACAACTTTTGTGAAAGCTATATGAAGTACAGTGATGTTCATGTAAATATAATTTTATATATCTATATTGGTACAAATGGGGTTAAATTATATAGTGTTATAAATATATTTGTTTATTGTTTTAATACTCAATTTTTTTTATCAAAATTATATTAATATTGTATGTTTACAAATTTATTTTGATGAGACATTTTAAATGATATATTAATAAATACGAATGGATATCAAAAATCTAAATTTTATATGTTTGCAAGTTACGAACTGAAGTGAGATTAACTGAAATGGGATAATGTGAACTTCAATTTTAACGAAGAGGCCCATTATCATTCGCTTCCGGCCTCATAGCTAGCATACTCCCTCAGTAACCTCACATTTCACATGGCATGTTCTCAATCAATCAACCAAGCTTTGAAAAAGCGAAAACTATCAAGACGCAAGCGCCAAACGCAACAAACCATGCAACCCAAAACAGCTTAACGAAAATGAGGATACTTGAGAATCGAGACTTCAATTATCCAATATCTTTCTGCCACTCACCTTTCGGCTCTTGGTTGTCGCTCAAAATGGGTCCTCATTTCTTACACATCTAGCGACCCAACCAAACCAAAGCCCTAAGCCCTCAGTCTTATTAGTGATTTTTTTTTAAATTTTTTGACAAAATTGTTAGAAACCTCCTTTTATTGTGAACAACCACCTAAACCACATAAAAAGACCAAATTATCCTCGTTTGAACCCTAAACGCCCTTTATGCGTGTATCTTTGATTATTAAGATACCAATTCTCTAAAAATATATATTTTTTTTTGCTAATATAATTAATATTACCTCATCTACCATTAGTAATTTGTGTTCTTATTAGTATAATACCACCATCTCTTCTCCCTTTCATCCCTAACCATCACTTAAACTCATTATCATCTCATCACATTGATGGATAACAAAATCAAGCATTAACATAATATACTTTGACTCAAAGGGGTAAAGTAAGTGAATAGATAAATGGATTATAAAGAGAAAGAGGGGGTTTGAGTTAATCATTGATTGACAAAGAAGTTAGGAAAGATGATGGGGAGTTAATTTGGGGTGGATTAATGGGATTGATTATAGTGAAAGATGGAAAGTGAACTGTAGCCCAATTGGCCATTGCTAAGCCTCAAGAGTGCATCATGTTTTTTGTTCACTCTAATGATGATTGATTACTATGATAAATTGATGCTAATTAGTTTGATGAAGATGACTTTTAATTCGTTAATAAAAAATTATATTTGATTATTTGTTTATTTCTGAAAGAGAAACGCACATAGAGTTATTGGTGCAAACGGAGGGTAATTTTGTCATTTCATTGACTTTAGGTGGTTGATAGCAAGAAATATGTCTTCTAAGAGGGTTCCTTACAAAAACTTTTATAAAAGGGGTGCCCTTACAAAAGTGCCTATATAAAAGGGGGTTTTTAACAATTTCTTCTAAATTTTTTAGTGCATTCTTTTTTATCTTATTAATGACTCCTTTTCGTCATTGTATATTTCATACAGTACAAATTTTGATACAGAGTATGTACTACTATTATTACTGTATTATTCTTTGCCAATTGACTTATTACTGTTAAACAATATCATAGATCAAACAAGGTTATGAGATAGAAAACATGAAATTGGGTATTACAAGATTGTGTATACTTTTTTTTTAGAAGTACACTAGGTCACTACCTTTTGATAGTGCACATTGCATTGTGAGAGGAAACAAGTGCTCTTTTCCATTTATCAAATCAGAATAGTATTCCTTTACCTATAACACACAAGTAGAAGTAGAAGTAGAAGTAGAAGTAGAAGTTAGACAATAAGCATTAGCCAAGATGATATTATACATGTTTAGCTCTAGGAAGACCGGAGTTCAATTCTCATTAATGCACTTGAGTTCTTAACAAAAAACCAAGAATTTATCTCTTAACATTCAAAATAAGAGTTCAGATCATCTTCATTTGTCATCTACTCATCCTACGATTGAGAGCATGTGGGAAAATATAGATTAACTTTTTAATAATTTCTCAAAAAATAACTTATGTTTTCTCCCATGTACCCAAAGATCAAATGAAAGACAAATGCAGAGAATACACTTAAAAGATAATCTAAATAGAGGATTGTTACAGTAAAATCCCACAAAAGGAATCCACCTCAAATTATTTCTTTTCCTATTTCCTAAGTCCTACTTATCAATTTACCACTAGCATCTTTAAGCGAAAAATGTGGCTCACCTAGAGATATCCTTCTTATCTTTGGGTAACCATGGATGATTTATAAGCCAAAAACATCAAATACTCCTAGTGGGATTTAAAACATAGTGTCTTAGTGTGGAAATCAAGGCTGAAAATACTAAAAAAAATAATCTATGTAAACAAAAAAATTG
>ONZK01003588.1:13337-40698 GCA_900322385.1 Pharnaceum exiguum
CTACACTGAACAAAAAAATCAAAAATCAAAAATACATAATAAAATAAATAAATAAAAATACTCAGTACTAGCAAGGCCGTAGCCCGTAGTAGTTAATAAACCTCATTTTAGCGAGGATATTAACATACACACACCTCCATATAACTTTTGAGTCACTGGGGTGAAGAGCCACAGTCAGTCAGTCAGTCACCCTTTTTATTCATTCATCTCTCAACACACACACACACACAACAGTCTCTTTCTCCGTCCAACCTTTACCAACCGCCACACTTAACCCAGGTTTGCTTTGCTTTCTCTCTCAACCTTTCCCCTTCCCTTTTCATTTAATATCATTATTTTATTTTATTCATTTATTTTCTTTTCATTTATCCGTTTCTTAATTAATTAATTAAATAATTAATTACGCCTTTAATTATTTCCTTATCCGCAAAACCCTTGTGATATTTTGTCCTTGTAATTAACTCACTCTAAGATCTGAATTAAATTTAATTAAATCAATCAACTTTATGCTTCCCCTTTTTACCCTTTCCCATGTTGCACTATTGATTGATGGGTATCGGGTAATTGGGTGAATGGGTATTTGGGTAAATGGGTAAATTTAATTTCTGGGTTTTGATTGGTTCATCTTTTTGTTGATGGGTTTTAATTGGTTTAGCTTTTTGTTGATGGGTTTTGTTTGTTTTTGTGAATGATAGGGAGAATAGTAGTTTTCTGAGGGGTTGTTTGTGATGGAGAATGGGGTGGGAGTTGTTGAGGGGAATCATAGGAAGAATTGTTCCGAAGGGGAGGAGGTTTTCGAGGAGGCGATTGAGCCGAGTTTAGATGAGAATGATGATGATGGTGGGTTAAAAGTAGATTCGGAGGTCAGTGTTGTTGGTGGTGTTGATGGTAGTGGTGTTGTTGTTGTTGATGATGATGATGCGAAGTTTTATGCTGCGGAGGGGGAGGTCGTTGAGAATGTTGCGGTGGGATCTGATGAGGGAGAGGAGGAGATGAAGGTTGAGTTAGTGGAGGAGGATAGGGATACAGGGTCTGTGGTTAACGAGGAGGGCGGTGATGAGGCGCATGTTGACGAGAAGATTGTGGATCGAGAAGTTGATAGTGGTGAGGTTGTAGTAGAGGGTAAAGGGAAAGAAGTTGAGGATGGGATTGTTGAGGAGATAAAGTCTGTTGTAGGTGATGAGAATGTTGTTGAGAAGTTTATTGTTGAGGAGGAGACAGAAAACAGAGATGGTGAGGATTTGAAAGGTGCTGATGCTGGTGCTGGTCAAGCTAGGGATGTGGAGGTTGTTACTGCAAATGGGAATGTTGATCATGTGAGTGAGGTGACAAGTGGACATGATGATGGTACAGTGGAGATGGCTTCTGAGGTGGATATCGAGAAGTTTGAAGAATCAAATGAACCTGTTGCTGATATTGTACATAATGACGGTGGTATAGTAGTGGAAGGTGCTCTAGCGAACACGAGTTTGGAGCATAGAGAGAGTAATGGGGTTGCTGCTGAAGGTGCTTCGGGTGATACAGACTCTGAGAATCAGGATGCTCATTTGGAATCTGAATGCAATCAGACAACACTGCTCCCGCAGAATCATGATGAAGGTTCGAAGGTCGAAGACCAGGCTACAGAGATTAGTGCCCCAGTTGATGGTCCAGCAATTACTTCAGAGACAGAACGTTCAACACCCTTGCCCACGTCTTCTGTGAGTGCTGATACGAAATCTGAAAATTCTGCAGCTGTGGCTTTAGATGCAAAGGATAATGCCAGTACTGGTAAAGGCCATGGTTTGACCGAGAGATGTGTTACTGAAGATATGAAGGCCGAGGAGGAAAGGCGGAACGGTCAAGCGAGTAGGGATACGGAAGTGAAGCCTTCTCAAAGTTCTAGTTCTTCATCTGGAAAGCCAGCGAATTCCACAGCTCCTCCTGTGCGTCCTGCTGGCCTTGGTCGTACTGCCCCATTGTTGGAACCTGCACCAAGAGCAGCCCAACCGCCACGGGCAAATGGGCAAGTGTCTCAAGTTCAGTCCAGTCTTGTACAGGATGCAACAAATGGGGAGGTTGAGGAAGGTGATGAGATCAGAGAGAAGCTTCAGATGATTAGGGTAAAGTTCTTGCGCCTTGCTCATAGACTTGGACAAACTCCTCACAATGTTGTTGTTGCCCAAGTGCTGTATAGGTTAGGTTTAGCTGAACAGCTCAGAGCTAGAAATGGTGGTCGTGGTGGTACTTTCAGTTTTGATCGTGCAAGTGCAATGGCAGAGCAGCTAGAAGCTACCGGGCGAGAGCCCCTTGATTTTTCTTGCACAATTATGGTTCTAGGGAAGACGGGAGTTGGAAAAAGTGCAACCATTAACTCCATATTTGATGATGCTAAGTTCAGCACTGATGCTTTTGAGATGGGTACCAAGAAGGTACAGGATGTTGTGGGTACTGTACAAGGGATAAAAGTGCGTGTCATAGATACTCCAGGACTCCTGTCGTCATGTTCTGATCAGCGTCTGAACGAAAGGATGCTTCACTCAGTAAAGCGCTTTATAAAGAAGTCTCCTCCTGATATTGTTTTATACCTTGATAGGCTGGATATGCCAAGCAGGGACTTTGGTGACATGCCCCTACTAAGGACAATAACTGAAATATTTGGGCCTTCTATTTGGTTTAATGCGATTGTTGTTTTGACCCATGCTGCATCAGCCCCCCCTGAGGGGCCCAATGGTATTGCGATGACTTATGATATGTTTGTCACTCAACGTTCACATGCTGTTCAACAAGCTATTCGTCAGGCTGCTGGGGATATGCGACTTATGAACCCTGTGTCATTGGTTGAGAACCATTCTGCTTGCAGAACAAATAGGGCTGGTCAGAGAGTTCTGCCAAATGGGCAGGTTTGGAAGCCTCATTTGTTGTTACTCTCATTTGCGTCAAAGATATTGGCTGAAGCAAATACTCTTTTGAAGTTGCAAGATACCCCACCAGGGAAACCTTCTACCCCGCGGTCCCGGTTAGTAACTTTGCCTATGCTTCTTTCCTCTCTTTTGCAGTCAAGACCTCAACTAAGACTTCCCCATGAGCAATTTGGTGATGATGATGCTGTAGATGATGTTCTGGATGCTTCATCCGAGTCTGATGAGGAGTCTGAATATGATGAGTTGCCACCATTCCGTCCTTTGAAGAAGGCCCAGCTGGCAAAGCTGTCTAAAGCTCAGAAAAAAGCTTACTACGATGAATTAGAATATAGGGAGAAGCTCTTCATGAGGAAACAATTAAAGGAAGATAGAAGACGGAGGAAGTTAATGAAAAAAATGGAGGCTGCAGTGAAAGATATGCCGATGGAGTCCAGGGAAAATGTTGAAGAAGACTCTGGTGGAGCAGCATCATTACCAGCGCCTATGCCTGATCTACCCTTGCCTGCTTCCTTTGACTCCGACAATCCAACCCATCGGTACCGATATCTGGATACATCTAGTCAATGGCTTGTGAGGCCTCTCCTAGATAGTCATGTTTGGGACCATGATGTGGGTTATGAAGTTATTAGTGCTGAAAGAATGTTTGCTGTGAAAAACAAAATTCCCGTTTCTGTCTCTGGTCAACTATCAAAAGATAAGAAAGAAGCTAATTTTCAGATGGAAGTTGCTAGTTCCATGAAGCATGGGGAAGGGAAAGGCACGACCTTGGGCTTCGATTTGCAGACTATTGGAAAAGACTTGAGTTATACATTACGAAGTGAGACGAGATTTAGCAACCGGAGGCATAATAAAGCTACAGCAGGTCTTTCTGCTACACTCGTTGGTGGTGCACTAGCAGGTGGAATGAAGTTTGAGGACAAGTTGATCATCAGTGACCAATTCAGAATGGTAACAAGTGGTGGAGTAATGTGGGGCCACGACGAGATTGCATATGGTGGCAGTTTGGAGGCTACATTAAGGGATAAAGACTACCCCGTGGGTCGTTTCCTCTCCACGGTTGGGCTGTCTGTCATGGATTGGCATGGGGAGGTTGCTCTCGGGGGCAATATCCAGTCCCAGATCCCCGTGGGACGGTCTACAAATTTGGTTGCTCGTGCAAATTTGAATAATAAAGGAAACGGGTCTGTCAGTTTACGGTTGCAGAGTTCTGAACAATTGCAGCTTGCTCTTATCGGTCTGTTGCCCTTGCTCAGAAAGCTGTTTGGTCAGGAGCAATTTATCGGACATTGACGAAGATTAGTTTGTTAAGCCTCTGCAGTGCTCTCGTAGGAAGTTATACTATAGTAGAAACCTTTTAGTTATCAGATTTCAGCAAAGGTACCCTTTCTTCATATGGTCATGTCTGTTTTTTTTCTTCTTAAAAAACCTTTGTAATCTTCCATTTATTTAGATATTCAAGTCCTCTTGTCTCCAAACACCACAGAACCTTTGCTTCTGTTTTTTTTTTGTTATAAATACACCATCCTTCCCCTTATGTACAGAGACGTTTCTTCGTGGAGGGTTGCTTTCCAGGGCTTTGCAGACACCGAGTTTTTTTTTTTTTTTTTTGTTGACAATTTGCAGACTATGGTTGTACTAACAAGAATCAATTTTGATAGATATCTGTTCCCCTAAATTCCCAACCTATCTAATGGTGACTGGTGAGTGCTGGCAATCCTGACTATTATCATTGTTTGTTGTTGGGACAAGGTTTTAGAATATACACAGAGTCCACAACCATCTGGCATGGAGACTGGAGTAATATCAAAATAGGCATGAGCCTCATTAGCATAAGTGACATCGTCTTGAGGTGGAGCACCTAGCCGAGATGGCAAAGTGCTCCCTCGAATTCCCGAGATGCCGGAGATCGAGTCTCACTGCCCACAATATGTGGGACTCCTTACCACTTTTTTTTATTTTAAAAAAGTGACATCGTCTTAGGATCTCTGGCAGTTCAAGTGCAGAGCTTACAATCTCAAAACAACCTCACCCCTATTAAACATTAGAGTCTTTCACACCGCAATGCGTTCTCAACAATTCCTCCATCCTAGCCACCGCGGCTATCAAACTGCTAATTTGAGCTTGTTGTACTGCAATGAATAAACATTGCCATTCAATTAACAAGCTCAAGTTCCATAAAAAAAAATCTCACGGTGTAAAACAAGGACACTTAAAGGGAGCTTAGCATGTCTCCTAATTTCTGGCCGCCCGCTTTTGCTCTTTCTTTACATTCTATCGCCTTCTTGTCCATCATCGACCACAATTTCGTTTACAGCTTTTATAATAGTAATAGCAAAAGAGTGATGCTATAGGTCTCAAATTGAAGCAAATCCTTTTGGCCATCTTGGGGGCTATTTTAGCTCCGAGAGACACAAAAGTCCAAATTTTAGAATTTAAAGCTAAACAGCCCTTAGCTATATGAAATTTCGGAGTTTACCATAGCATTTAAAGTCACTACATGGAAGCCTAAGTTTTTTTATTCTTGAAAAAGGACATAGGAGAAACCTTAGAAAGAATGGAAAGCAAGTAACCGAGCATCGCAGAGCAGCTTGCAAGTTTCACTTCTATACAGTGAAGTGGAATCTAATTGTCAGGATAAAGACTCAAAGTTAAGGTGCCAGTACTGCAAGTGGACTCTCAGTAGTAGGAAATAGTGGACTTTGTGGAGGCATACATGGGGCTAACCGTACCTCCCACCATGCAGTGTCAGCAAGATTTCAAAGCGATGACACATAACGAAAAGTCGTGAAAAAAATAATCGATGGAGTAAAAAAAAACTTAGGTCTATCATATCAAAGCATCTTGCTGGCAAAAAAATGGATTCTGCTGAAAATTTGATTGCTAGCTTAGTATATAAGGGAACACTTGATCAAGGCCGGGGTAACTTTTTCCGCTATGAAGAAGTTTAACCTTGAAAAAAAGCTGCTTATAAACATTCATGGCTGAGTGTGGCATCCTCCGGAACATATACGACATCGAAATCTGGTCAAAGTAATGACAGTTTGCTCCGGCACTGATTATCAGGGGAATAAGGCACTAGTTTACGAGTACATGGTCAATGGAAGTTTGGATATTTGGCTACATCCATCACTGAAGGTACAATAGTGTCACTGAAGTTTTTTTTTTGAGGGGAGTTACACTGAAGAACTTAAAAGCTTCTACAAAAGGGTTGATATTACAGTTGACGTTTCTGTTGCCTTGGATTATCTGCATCATCATTATGGTGCATCTATTATGTCCATTGTGACCTCAAACCCCCATCTAATGGGATACACTCGGTTGTTGTTGTTGTTGACCTCAAACCGAGCAATGTTCTCCTTGATGATGCAATGGTTGTTTATGTTGCAGACTTTGGTTTGGCCAATTTCCTCACGGACGGCAATTTCATCTCTCAAGCAAATCAGTCAAGTTCAATCGTAGTAAGAGGAACTTTAATCCCTTTGGACCAGAGTACTGCTTGGGGAACTAGTTAGCTGTGTTTTCATCTCTATATAGATTAATTAAAGTAGCCCTTATCACGAATTTGATGGCACTTGTAGTTTTTTTTTGACGGGTGACAATTATATTTATCCCTTAGACCCTTACGGCCTTACTAACAGGACTGTGAGTACCTCATGCTCACCCTTTGCTTACAGCAGCTTTGATGACATTTTCGATCACATATTTTTCTTCATTCATATGGCTGATGGTTTTGCTGTCTACATTTATCATATGAGTCACCAGTCAGCCTTTTATCGACCATATATCACGCACACTAATGGCATTTCTTACTTATGCAAACTGGTAGTGGTTTGGAGGCTTGAGAATGTATGTACTGTTCCCATCAAATTATTGTACAACAACAACTCAAATGGGGTACTGAGGGAGCCTGATGTACGCAACCTTACCTTGAGAAATTGGGACACTGTTTCCAAAATG
This sequence comes from Pharnaceum exiguum, assembly GCA_900322385.1. NCBI lineage: Eukaryota > Viridiplantae > Streptophyta > Magnoliopsida > Caryophyllales > Molluginaceae > Pharnaceum > Pharnaceum exiguum. Next base: position 20,198 of record ONZK01003588.1, read on the forward strand.
ACCCACTTACAGAACCAATATAAGCATAAAAACATTTGTACATGCAGTGAAAAATCGTGAGATACCAATGTAAGCATAAAAACATAAAGTCGCAGATAAATATGCAAAGTCTAAGTAATGCATAAGTAAAGAATATATAAAACACAACATGCACAATAGAAACGCAAGACACACTAAGTCCTTGTGAACTAACACTACACCCTATACTAACAAATCTAGTACACTACACTAACAATTGATAACTTAAGTACCGAATTGCCAAATATAATTACTACCTTTTCGAGAATGAAAATTTGTTAAATCGTTAACTTGCAGTTTCAATCTTTCTCCTTGTATTACCCAAGGACATAATTCAAGAAATTGTCAGTTTACGAAAAGTTAACTCCATTGCCGTTACATTCGAAGTTAGCTACGGTCCAGATCATGATACTCAACTCTCCATTCTGAGGTCTATGGTTTGTAGATCTATATTTCAATTAGTATGTGCAGATAAGCTTAGAGCGCACGGATTTGGAGTTTATTTAAGAAGCCATTGTGTATATATTTCTCATGGACAAGTGTATTGTATTTTGTGTCAAGTGATGAAAAGCCGTTGCTTAGAAACATTTGAAACGAATGACTGCTTTTACGACGATTCCACCCTTTTTCGCAACAATGTCACTTCTCTTACGAATAAAATCATCAACTTAGCACATTTTCATTTGGTTTTTGATATTTGTAGAAAATAAAACATACTCGTGCCCTTTGTGCCATCCATAAGATTGGATATCTGATAATTCTTCAGTGAGGCGCACTTTTCACTAGGTCCATTCAAGCGATGGTGATTAATCAAGCCGATAACTAATGACTGAATGAGGAAAAGAACCTCGCGATGATGCTTGTCGTCCCCCTACCCAACAAATCGGACTTAAATCATTATTACAATAAATTGACCAATCAGTATAATGTTCAAACCACCTAGAAATCTGATGTTTGTGACTTTCATACCACTCATATAGGGTAAATGAACCCTTGTAAAATCAATTATTATGAACACCAAGTTTGTATGGAAAGTCATTTGGAGGAGATTGTGAGGTGGAGGAGTATAGATCGAAAGTGGAAGGGAATATTGTCAATTTAGCTGATGAAATTATAATATATATCACATATTACAATATATTATATAGCTATATTCTTTTAGACCTCTAGTTACAATTCACCATACTTCAATAAAAGTTTTGACAAAAGCTTGGTTGTTGGGGGCAAATTAGGGGACACAACCATTCCGGACTAGGCTTATGTTAGGGAGTAGTGTATTATGGGGGCTTGTGTAGGGGTCGTGGCAATTGAGTCAACCATTGATCATAGTAAAGAGATGGTGTCTCTCGCTGTGATGGTGGTGGTTGTGCTTCCTGCTGTGGTGTTGTTGTTGCGTCTCTTGTTGAGAAGATTCACTATTCTTCTTGTTCTCGTTTTCTCCTCCTTCTTGTTTTTACCCATTATGCTTGATAATGTATTGTTTTTTTTATACGATGATTTGTTGTTGTTGATTGAAGGGGTTATATTTTTTTGAAGAAGGTTGTTATAGCCGAGGATATGGAGAAACCATAATGTTCCCTAATTTATACAGTTAGTTAAATCCCGTCGCTCCACAGAAAAAGAATTATAGGTGGCTGAGAAGCCGCTCTCTGGTTTCTTTTCCTTTTCTTATTTTTAATATCGGTTTTTTCTTTTTTAATTGAGATAACGCGAGACTGTTTAAAAGGAGATAGTTTTGTAAAGCACTTGTATTGGTTTTTTTATATAAATGTGAAGTATTATTGGATTGGACCAATTTCCTAGCTAAATTGTGTTCTAAAAAAAATTGAGCCAAGTTCTAATTTTTATCTTGTTAAACAAACTATTGCCTTTATTACTAATGGCAAAACTATTGCATTGAATTGATTTCAGTCATGAATTCAAGAAAACTTAATAGTACATTCTAGGGATTCTTCAATTAAGTTCTTCTAGACATCCCTTTATGTCCATAAATAGAATCCTTTTATGACAACGTCGCCATACTAGAAGGAGTAGAAGATTAGCGGCTCGTTGGTAGAGGGGATGAACATGATTGGGATTACTGAATGAGATTGAGATTAGTTATGGTGGATTGGAATTAAAGGATGGAATATATAGTTATCCATTGTTTGTTACATGAGAGTGGGATATAGATTAGTTGAAAAAAATATAATCCCTCTAAATCCCCATCCATGTAAGCAATTATGGGACATGTAAAAAATCGACCGATAATCCCCTGGCCGAAGAACTGCAAGGAGAAGATTAATTATTCCGGACCAACATTGATGAGGTTGAACTATAAAATGGTAGCATGATGCACCTTGTGGCCGCCGACTGTAACAACGGAGAATTGGTAGACATCTGGAAGTTGGAGGCTTGGAGCTGTATAAGAAGAGAAGAAATTGAATACATTTTGTTATATGTCTATGTTAACTTAAGAAGAAACTGAAAGTAAGTTGCCAAAAAGAAACAATTGAGTAGAATTAGACTTGGCAAAAGAGAATCTGACCCATACGCCCGACACGAACCCGACCTAAAAATAGCGGGTTTGGGTTTGAAAATCTCACCCGTTTAATTAAATGGGTTGACTTGATCAACCTATTTAATTAAACGGGTTAGGTTTGGGTTGAGAACCCCAACCCGATTTTGACCGCTTAACCGATGAAAACACAGTTCAAAGTACTATCATATATATATCTTTACAGAAAAACGAAAAAGGAGAGACCTAATATTAATCGAGTATTCCCCAAAGCTATTTCCCCCTAGTTGAAGTAATTTTTTTCGTTTTCTTGTTAATAACTTAACACTCTTACACTACGGCCTTTCATAATTGTTGGTTTAGTATATTTAATTTACCCATAAATCAAAGATGAAAAAGTTAAACGGGTTGTCGCGAATCCAACCCGTTTAACTTAAGGTTAGGTTTGAATCAATTATCTTGACCCATTTACAAATATAGGTCGGGTGAGGGTGGATGTAGTTTAATGTCAACTAGTATACACTCGGTTGTTGTTGTAGTAGTAGATAAGCTTAGAGCGCACATATTTGGAGTTTACTTAAGATGCCATTGTTGACGTATATATTTCTCTTGGACTAGTGTACTGTATTTTGTGTGAAGTGATGAAAAGTCGTTGCTTGGAAAACATTTGACACGAATGCCTACTTTAACCACGATTCCACCCTTTTCCGCAACATTGACAAACTGGTACAGAGCATAAACAAATTTCAAAACAAAGATCTCATCAAATCAAACATTTTGGCTTGGTTATAGGAAAAACCTTGGACATAGTACCTGCCTGATATCCCCCATCAATATTACATTATATTCTTATAATACCACCAATTGATTCAGCTGACTTGGATCATCTTCTCAAAACAAAATATCTTATAATATCGTTAGCTTTGGTTACGGTAAATGTAAATTCAATCACTTTTGTTGGTTAGCTTGTTTCCGCTTATCTACGAGAACCTTGCGAAGGTACCACTTTCGCAGATACGCATATCTTTAATCATTTAAAATGTTATTGAGATCATTTTAAGTCGATGTTTGAACCAATAGTTTGCATTAAATCTTAATTTAATTACAAATGCAAAAAAGAGGTGACATACTATTGAGTTTTGTGGAATTCTCGCACCTATTGAATCTACACAAACTCAAACAACTAGCATAGTATCTCAACGTTGCTCAACGAAACAAAACGAACTATACATTATTAAGATCGCTTCCATTCAAATCTTGGATAGAATCATAAAACCTTTTCATAGAAAATTTTGTCGGGTATGACCAAAGTTGTGACGTGGTCTTTATATTGTGGTAACACACAACGACAGATTTATGATTGTAATATATAATATATAATATATAATATATAATATATGAAGATTTAGATTCCAATCCAATTCATGATGTTGTCGTCTTCAGTAAATGGGTAAGGGAATAAAAGATTATCTAGGAACCACTGGATTTCAGAATCTATCATTATTCCATCCTTCAAAATGCCACTCAATTATCTTGGATAGATGGTCAACATCGAACCTTTTGGAAGGATTGATACCAACCATTAATTCATCATCTTCATCTACTATCTCTTTAAAATTCACCATATCCTTCGCCTCCTTAAATACATAAGATCGTTTGATCTTATAATTAAGGAATTACATTTCCCAAAAGCTCCAGTCATACAGAGGTAATCAGGTAACGTTCTCTCCAAAGACTACCTCTCTTCGAGGTTTGTCATCACCACCCTCCCAACTCATATTCATAGTTTTTCGCCACATGGTGGACCACTATGTGTATAAAGGAAACCAACGGTGATATGTAGGCGGTGAGTATGCATCCATTTAGCAAGTGTGAAACTCGTTCCATAGTACCATACAATGTCGAGATCAAGATTGTAAAGGAAATCCTTGGGGGGAAATGAGAAGGGGATGGTCATATGAGGTCGAAAAACCTTCACCTACAGCTGTAGTTGTATGTTCTTCTTTGGATGCTTTTTCGAAGACTAGTATTAGTGTATTCTGTATGGGCAATGTTGTATGTCAGAATAACTTAAATTGAACAATCTCTAGATTTTTCAATATAAAGGTGACTAGAAGACTAGTATTAATTAGTGTATTCTGTATTACATGGAATGATAGAAAATGTAGGGATTTTATGATTGTCAATGTGCAAACGCGGAAACGCCTCTAGGCCTCTAGTGCTACTGTGCAAGTAACGTCAAAAATATTAGTCCCGGCTAGTGCAAACCCAAAAGAGAGAAAGTCAGAAAACACATTAGTCCCTATATGATAGTTTTAAACACACTCGTTGACTCATATAGTCATATATGAAGGCGTAAGTGAAGAACTGAATATTACGGAGTAACATATATCTAAAGAACATCAGAACCCATATTAACAAGATTTTTTTTGGGAAATCAAGAAAATCTATATTTATGTACTGGACAGAATTATGAAGCCAACACATTTTCCACAGCAGCAACATAAGATTCCTTCGGCATGGTGCCAACAATAGCAAATCATTATCAGCATTGAGCACCAGGCAATCAAGTTTCCCTCGGTACTCAAGTGCGATTTCGTCAATCAGACGGTGAACCATCTGACAGCGACCACACCAGCAGGCATAGAACTCAACAAGAACTGGAGATTTGTTCTTCAACACCAGAACATCCCACGAATTTAATGTTACTGTTGCAGGTGCAGCCGATATTGTCTGTGTAACACGTCAACAGCTTCGCAATCTCAAGCAAACGGGCTTTGCTTGAACTACAGAACAAAAGCAACAACCTACGAACTTGTGCATTGGATTGTCACAGTCAAAAGTATGGATGAAGACACCTCAAGGCAAAGCCCATAACTCAAAATTACAAGGCATTTATACAACTACAAGTACACTCTGTCAAATTTGACGGAAGCTATGCTAGAGTTTTGTTACTGAGAAGACAGGGCGCTAAAGTAGGTCTTAATTAACATAAACGTTCTAAAGAAGAATGTTTGTTCCAATTATTGAAGATGGATCTCTCACAGAACAATTTATAGTTAGGCTTGTCATGAGCTCCCCAATCAGAACTCTTGAGCTTCTCTAATTCAGTTGAAAAACGACAAGATTCACCATTCACTCAATCCTTGAGCTCATGACAGTAAAGAACTGAGAGACAGATTAATTATGACTTTTGACAACAATCATTTAAATACCCGTGATTAAATTCCATCGAAAAACACATTTAGGATGTCTCGGCAAAAGCAGACAAAAAATCTGAGTAAATTGGCAGCATCTTGACATCTTGTGTTCCTCAAAAGTTGTAGGTTTTGGAATTATTACCCCCTAGTAGCTACTAGCTAGTGATAAATCTGATACTGGTGCATAAAAAACAACTTACCTTTAAACAAACGAGGGGGTAAACTCTCTTACTTGGTGTACTGGGTACACCAACATGAACTCGGTGCATCGAGAGAGTAATGGGCCGGGGTTGCTGCTGAAGGTGCTTTGGGTGGCTCATTTGGAACCTGATTGCAATCAGACATCACTGCTCCCGCAAAATCATGATGAAGGTTCAAAGGTTGAAGACCAGGCTACAGAGATTACTTCAGAGACAGAACGTTCAACACCTTTGCCCACGTCTTCTGTGAGTGCTGATACGAAATCTGAAAATTCTGCAGCTGTGGCTTCAGATGCAAAGGATAATGCCAGTACTGGTAAAGGCCATGCTTGACCGAGAGATGTGCTACTGAAGATACAAATGCCGATTTGAGCTAATTTAAGCCTGTTGTACTGCAATCAATAAACACTGCCATTCAATTAATTAACAAACTCAAGGTCCAAAACAAGGACACTTCTATGCCTGAAATTTTATTTATATACCTTACTTTTTGTCAAGGTCAGAACATTTACTCATCTCGTAATTTCTGGCCGTTTGCTTTCGCTTTTTCTTTACGTTCTACTGCCTTCTCGTCCATCATCCACCACAATTACATTTACAGCTTCTATAGCAGCAAAAACACAAACTCCAAATCGAAGCATATGCTTTTCCCCATCTTGGAGGCTATTTTAGCTCCTTCTAATCTTTATGGAAGCCAAATTTTCGAATTTAGGCTAACCTTTAAGTTATACGGAGTATGATAATACGGAGTTTCCATAGTATATAAAGTCATTACATGGTAGCATAATGCCATAATTTTAACATTGTTACTCTCTTGAACAAAACGTTGGAGGCGAACTCTTCACATCGAAGATCCGTACTGTGATGAGGGTCTATATATTACATTTTACTTTAAATCTTCAAAAGTACTACTATATGACATATGCGTTTGTTATGCCTTATGGGCTTATGGCTTTCCAAATCGTAATTATGGCTAACATTGTTCAAGTGTACCCTTAAGCACCGGTTACCAAAATGTCATCACCATGCCTTGGTTACCCAGATATGTCTTTGAACTGATCATTGTACCTAGACTAACAAAGTAAAAATCGAGGACAAACTTTTATCAAATAACCTACTAGTTAATCAATCCATCAAAACTCGGTAGACAAGGGTTACTATTAGGGTGGTATTTGAAAATTTCATACTCTGCATCGACGGGTCCAACAAAGATTTTTCAAGTTACTCCCTGCGTTTCTCAAAGTTCTTCCGGTTTGATGAGTACAGTGCACGCATTTTAAAAAAGCTGGAAAAAGACTAATTTACCCTCAACAAGTGGGTGAGTGAGAATAAGGGGTAGGGTAGTTGTGATAATTTGACTAAAGTATTGGATAAATGAGTCATTTTGACAAAAAAATCATGCTAGATATGAATATTGGAAAAACTATTTGAGACACACAAAAACGGAAAAGTGGAAGAACTTTTATAAACGGAGGGAGTAACTTTTTAAATATTAAAGCACAATATAATTTAGAGATATTGGCTGAGTTTGGGGTTGTTATGAAGTGTTATAACTGTACAGAGTGCAGCTTGAAGTGTTGTAGCTGTGCAAAAAGTACTTTCACTTACAGATATATCAAAGGTGAGGTAGGTGAAAGTGTTTTTGGAGTCGGATTAGGAAAATGTTTTCACACTTTTAAAAAATCAGCGAAACGCCCTACACCTCCAAGAAAAACCCCAAAGCGATACCTAATTTTCCAAAGCCCCTAATTTCTTCTCTCTCACTTCTTCATTCTCTTTCTTCCCTCTTTCACACCAATCTCTCTCCTCCATGATGCAAGTTTAGTTTTATTGCATACTTTATATCTTCATTTTCTCCTCTGATTTTTTTGCTTTTCATTTGAATTTTGGTTAATCGATATGCTAATTATATGGTTTTGTGTGGAAAAGTTCATTGTTGAATCCAACGATCTCGCTTTGATCACTCAAATGCTGGACAATAACGATTTACAACAACAACAACAAACCCAGTTATCCCATCCAAGATAGGGTACTGAGGGAGCCTGATGTACGCAGCCTTACCAGACTGTTTTCAGAATGACCCACTTAGTACCTTTGTGAGCACCGCTTTATACCTGTAGTGAAGCAAAAATCGTTAAAAAGCCAATGTGCCTATTAAAACATTTGTACCTGCAAGGGGAAATCGTTAGATAACAAATATACCAATAAAACATTTGGACCTGCAGTGAAAATCATTAGTAACCAACATAACCACAAAAATATAAAGTCGCGTATACCTGCCAAGTCCCCGAAACGCATAAGACAATAACGATTTATCTACTGCAAATCTTTAGCTTTAGATTCAATTCACATGTTTTACTTTTCAACCTTTGATTATTGTATTTCAAGTTAAATATATCAGTTTTTCTGTTATATTCTAGATTTTTTTTTAGTAATGTTTGAAATTCAATGGTCTACTTTCACAAAAGAACACAATATTTGTTTAATCATCAAGTTTCACCGTCTTATCCAATGCTTTCACGTTTTTTAATTTATTCCATATATGTTGATTTGTACCAATAAGCTAGATTTTGATGGTTGACATAAAGGTTCACTGAAGGTGCGCCTGGGTCACTAACTGTACTAACGGTATCACTGATTTTGCTTGTCTTCACATATATGGTTGGTGTTGCATAGGCGCAAATGCTCACTAATAGAGCTCACGAGGCCACTAATTGGTATTATAGTATCACTAATTTGCTTGTCTTCACCTATATGGCTTGTTAGCATTGGAGCAAAGGTGCACTAATAGTGCTCCTGGGGTCACAAGTTGGTCTTACACTATCATTAATTTGCTTGCCTCGACCTTTATGGTTTGTGTTTGCATTGACGCAAAGGTTCACTAATGGGCTCACAGGTCACTAATTGGTCTTACACTATCACTAATTTGCTTTTCTCCACCTAGATGGTTTGTGTTTGCATTGGCGCAAAGGTTAGTGCGTACGGGGTCACTAATTGGTCATACCCTATCACTAATTTATTTGGGTATGTAAATGTTTTGGACCTATTGTAGTGACATTTTTCTTGTGGCTTTAGTGTGTTTTTGAGGTATATTTATGCTTATGTCGGCAATATATTACCTTTAATCTATATCATGTCATCTAAATGTTTTTAGTTAATGGAAGCCTATTAGCTCAATTGGTAGAGTAATGTGCACTTGCATATAAGATGTGGGTTCGAATCCCACATAGGCTAATTGACAAAAGTTGAGAGTTTGTTAACATAGGTAGTGTTGAAGTACACTTACTAGTTGCTACAAGAGGAGTCAATGAACTGATGCTGGTCTGATGGTCGGGGTTAAGATTCTACCTACAGGTAGTGTTGAAGTACACTTACTAGTTGCTACAGGAGGAGTCAATGAAGCCCTACAAAATCACTAATACAACTCAGCTCCTAGCTAGTTTGGCTTTAACATCACTATGATAATCCTAAACATTCAGTTTTTAACTCAACCTTTTCGGCTTCAACTTTGCTTGTGTCAATGTAGCAAAGGAAGTAGAACCATACAAGTAAATACATCTTTATTTAAGCATAGTACATTTCTAGTTTCAATCCTTTGTTGCCTACTCTTATGCTTGTATTGTATGTTGAGCATGTTTCACTAATGTAAGTTCACTCTTTTAACACAATATTTAGCATCATTATAAAGCATAATCAACTGAAGCCTTTCGTAATAATAATAATAATATTAAAGCCTAGGTGGGAGTTGAACCCACACTTACGCTCCACCGTTTGAGCTATTAGGCTTATAAATGCATAGTATGACAAGAACAAACTGAAGTAGGAAACAAATTGTACTAATTTCACAGCCACACAAAGTACCTACATCTATTTTTTTCTTTTATACTTGTAAATTAATACTTATCTGGTAAAGATTCTCTCTTTCAATTACCATCATGCATTTTTCTTAGCACTGGACCATTAAGGAAGAAAAGAACGAGAATAGTAAATTATGGGGCAATGTTACATTTGTAATTATTCCTTGGTCTTTAAGCATTTTTACTTCGAAAAAACAATACAGACAGAGATATTATATAATTTTTTGTAACATGTAATAATTATGAACTTATTTTAATTTTATTACCTATCCTCAAAACAATTTTGAATTCGCCATTGTCAACAAAGAAAGAATAATACAATAAAATTTCATCCAAAAACCAACTAATCTAAGAATCTATCCCACATGCTCAATATATTGGGGTACCCTATTGATATCATTTTTGCACAAAGACCATTTAAAACTTTTTGTCATCGCCTTGTTCCAAGATTTCATTTTTAGATCATTTATGTGGAATTTACATAAACTATTTAGTATGTTGCTCAACTAAACAAATCGAACTATACATGACTACATGATCAAGATCGCTCCCCTTTTGACAATACCCCTTCATAAAATCTCTCACCGTGTATGCTCAAAGTGGAAACGTGGTCGTCCTTGAAATGGTGTAACACAACGACAAACCGTGAAACTTCATCAAGTCTATAATCATCATATGGTTTCAGGGTCATACATCACTTGGTAAGAGGTGGTACCAGCTATAACATTATTAGTCTAGAAGAAATTTGAGGGTAGTGTATCACTTGGTAAAAGGTGGTACCAGGTTGAACTTTATTAGTCTAGAAAAAGTTTTTTAAAGATCGTTGGTGAATGTTTCTCGTACATGGGGGCAACTTTGAGTTTTGAAATTAGAATTCTTGTTCTCAAGATAGCGTGCCCTCTCCAAACCATCCAATAAACCAGGGAAATCCGTCATCATGGTTTACCTTCCATCTAACTTTCTGCAATATTAGTGTAGGGATAGTGGAATAAAAGATCCAAAAAGCTCGAAGTCTATTTCGCCATCTTTCAAAATGAGATTTTCTATTATATGAAAGAGTTTATCCATGTCACCTCCCACGTACTCATCATCATCTTTAATTTCTATGAAAAAAACAACATACTCGTTCCCTTCTTGTCGTCCATACGTGAGTTATGTGGTAATCCTTCAACAATTTACACTTTTCAATTGGTCCATCCAATGGCATAGGGAGTGTATATTTAATTTGTTGTAATATGTAATATATTATGAATCTATCTTAATTAAATATTATGCATTCCAACTGGAGGAGTCTGTAGAGCCGGTGTTGACGTTGCCAGAGGAGAGCACTCCTCTGGCGGGGGGCGCAGAGACGGCTGTGGCGGGAGACCAAATATACTTCTTGGGTGGTACTTTTTTTTCTTTTTCTGAAGTAACCAAAAAACAATTGAATTCCAACACAATAGAAAACATAAACCGAACTATTGAGTTATGTGGAATCTACACAAACTATTTAGTAATCTACATAAACTATTTAGTATTTTGGTCAACTAAACAATGGGAAGTGACCCACTCATAGAACCTTTTGTCACTTATGCCCAAAGTGGCAGGATGGTCCTTGAAGTGGTACATAACACAACGAGTAAACCTTGAAACTTCATCCAGTTTACCATCAGCATACGATTTTCTTCCCGATAAAACGTGGTACCCAGTGGGACGTTAGTAGTCCGAACCAATTTTATTAAAGATCTATCAAACAAGTCTAATGTGTACTTTCTCTAGTTTACGAATGCTTCACGAACATGGGGGCAGAATTGAGATCAGAATTCCTATTCTCAAGATAACGCGCCCTCTCCAATCCATCCCATAGTACAAGGTAGTATTTAATCATCGTTAGCTTCCATCTTTCTGCAACATTAGTATATTGATATTGGAATAGTAGAATATCCAAAAGCAACCTTAGCTCGAAGTCAATTTGGCCGTCTTTCAAAATCAGACATTCGAGAGTTTATCCATTTCACCTCTTTCTATACTAAATCATCACAATCCACATCATCATCGGAGTCTTTAATTTCTGTTGAGAAAACAACAAACTCGTTTCCATTTTGCCGACTATATGATTGACTTATGTGGTAATTCTTGAGTGAATTACACTTTCCAAAGGGTCCATCCAAGCGATGTTTAATTTATTAAGCAAGCCAATGAGGAAAAGAACCTCACGACGAGGCTTGTCTTCCCCGGCCCACTCCATGTCATATTTAGGTTCTTTAAGAAAAATATATGGCTGCCTTTTGAGAGGTGGAGGTGTGTAGGACTCACCAAGAAATCTTTGAGAGGTGAAAAACAATATAAGGCATATGGAGTATATATTTGTTGTAATATATAATATATTATGAATATATCTTAATTAAATAACTATAATTAAATTAATTTTTGTATCTGCCATGTCAACAATGAAAGAATAATTACACAAAAAATAATCTAAAAACCAAGTAATATGAATATATCACATCGCTTATCAAGATAACATGATCAATATATGAGCATGACATATTCATATCATTTTTTAACAAACATCATTGACAACTTCCACAAACATCATATTTTCACAAACATCATTAACAACTTATAGTTATGCACAATATAAAAGGATGTTTGAACATTTTTTTTGTCTTTTGGGTGTTTCATTAGACAATTTGTCACAAACAGTTATGCACATACTTCTAGTTGTAATTACCTCTATGTTTTCCTTTTCATTTCATCTAGAAAACAACGGGGGAATATTGGAGAATTTACAAGTTGAATTGACATGTTTTTTTTTTTCATTTTTTTTTCTCTCAAAAGAATTCGTAGCTGGCTGATTCTTTATAATTGAAATGAATTGCTGAAAAAGGAGAATAAAATATTGATGTATAAGATCCTTTCTTGATGCAGCAAGACTTTGGTACACCAGGTGTACATGGGTGAATTTATGGCTGATAATTAAACCTGAGAAAACTAATCCGAATCCGATAATCCAAACCAAATAACCTGACCCAAAGTCGAACTGACATCTGAAAAGAGGCTATTTCCATCTATCCAAACCAAAATTGATCTAGCTCGATTAGATAACCCGAAATTTTTTCTCTCGCTCGCAGAATTAGAATTTAGAAGCTTTAGAACGTACACCAATAAAATATCCGAATTTGACCCGAAATAATTTATATGGACCGAATTCAAAACTAGTTAGATACAAGCTAAGTTTCACTTCTACACAGTGAAGTGGAACCTTGTCCCACTAGAGCTTAAAAATATTTAGGCTTTAATTTTGCAGGATAAAAATGGAAAATCTATTGGAGAGTAAGGAATGATGCCATTAATGAGACAAGGCCATGTTAAGTGTTAACAGAACACATGAGGGCGTAAGTGTACTCCTGTATACTATTTTTGTCTTACCTTCCAGAATGTACAATGATCGACGACGATATGCTGAGGCAAAATATAGCTTATCTGCACGTCTCCAGAGAATATTTTGTTAGTGTCCGGAATGGGAGAAGCAGATATATACGTAATCAAATCCAACCTTTTTCAGAAGTTCTCTGCTACTGATGCCGCAAAGTAAAAAGGACAAGATCATCTCTGCTACGTGATCAAATCCAACCTTAATTCATTACTGCAGTCATTCAGGCACACCATTTCAGTCAGCTGCCATTGATCATCTTGGTCAAAAATTGCACCAATTAACCAAGTGTTTATCTTGAGTCTGGTACCCTTTCTCTGAATTCTCTCCATGCAGATACTCTGTGATTGACGGGACGGAGCGGGTTGTAAGAGCAGCGAAGCGGATATGATAACCGAAGTTGTTCTGGTGGGTGGGAGGCCTAGGAGCAGTGCAGCACAGAGCTCACAGGGCGGAATCGAGTATTTGCGTCAAATAAAGTTCCAGTTACAATTAAATTTGCTTAAAAATTTCCTGTATTAAACGTATAGTGGACGAATGAAATTGTTACACTTTTATAGTTTTATACCTTCTTATTATACAGACAAGACAACACCCCCTTTTTTTTAAAAAAAAAAAACGTTCAGCGCCGCCCCATCACTGCACCAGCTACTGTTCGAGAGAATGGATTCTTCTCCTTGTTCTTCTGATGTAGAAGTGAAAGGCATTAGCTTGATGTTACACAATTATGGTGGGCAGTGGGAATTGTACGTGTTGCCATTGGCGGCGGCATTGGGATCGGGGAGTGAAGCGATAAAATTCCAACTGGAGGAGTCTTTAGAACCGGTGTTGACGTTGTCAGAGGAGAGCTTTCCTCTGGCAGGGGGAGCAGAGATGCATGTGGCAGGAGACCAAATATACTTCTTGGGTGGGGCTTTTCCGGCGTCCAAGCAATCTGACCTGAAAAGGTCGGTTCACGCACTTGCTGATGATGCCGAGAGACCAGACGAGTGTTGCCTCCGACGAGTGGCCCCCATGAACGCTTATAAGTGTATGCCGTGTATCTTTGTGGCTGATGGCATGGTTTATGCCATTGGGCGCTCTCACCTGCAGGAGGAACTGGTCCCGGGAGGGACTGGCGTGTTCGAGCGCTACGATCCCAAGTCCGACACCTGGGAGGTCTTACCTCCCCTGGGAGACACTGGGCCGTTTACAACCTAGACTCGAGCCAATGGAGGACTGATACGAGTAAGTTTCGGGTGCCGTCTTTCCCTTGTGGCTCTATGTATGTGGATGGCTACTTGTACTACCTCAGGGGAGGGGGTCTTTGTTCACTTTACATTTCAGACCCTGACGGCGAGTGCTCCACCGATAGCCCTGTGCAGCTTGTAGCTAAGAAGTACAACCCTAATGGTCCTCCGGGGCCTCCTCAAGTGATTGCCGAGGAACATGAGTTGGACGGCGAGTTCTCCTTCGTGGGGCCATTGTCACGCCCTAGGAGAGCGCTCTTCCATTTGGGCGGCTCTTTCTTCTCTTATGCTGTCTTTGATCATCTGATCAACCCCGAGACCGGAAGTTTATCTGGCCAGAATACTCGAGTCATTGGAATCAATATTTTCCAGGTGGTCGAGGCTCAATTCCGCCCTATAAGCTCTGTTTGCTACACAGCTCCAACCAACCTGAAGAACTTGGGTTATCATGTCCGGTTCGCCGCTCTTACAACCCTCCCTAACCGTAAGTATCCATCCTTCTAACCCAGTATGTAGTTGATTCTTGCCAGTAATTTGCTTAATAGTAGATGCAAAAGTTTCCCCCTGGTGCTTGTTGTTCAATTCTCATCTTAGCGAGAACTTATGAAATTGACTGACATGTAAATGTGTTGTAACTAAGAAGTTCAATAGTTTCCTGTTAATAGTAGATGCAAAAGTTTCCCCTGGCAAACATTTTCGGCCTCTTTTTAGGCTAAGCTGTCTTTCGTTGCTGTTTCAATGGCTTTCAAATTCACGAGCAGCCAGCTGAAAGTGACTATTTGCATTTGTTTCTATTTTGGCGTGGCTGATATAGTTCTGCAATCAATTGACTATAAAGTAATGTAAGCTCGTGCTTGGTTTATTTTCATCAGCACATAGTCTGCCTCTCTTTGAAGTATCGAATTTCTTGGTTTATGTCTTCATTAACTTGTTAGTGTTAGTGTTAGTGTTAGTGTTAGACTATATGTTCCGGTTTGTTAGTGTTAGACTATATGTTCCGGTGACAAAAAAATAATCGAAGCCTAGGCCTAATGGCAGTGATCGACGAGTTCAGAAGCATCCTTTTTTTTTATTATTTTATTTTATGGAAAGGCCTAAGGAATCCTAACTAATACTGTTTAGGGAATAAATAAATAAAAAGGAAAGAAATCAGGGTAACCGCGGTTAAGGTTAAGGTATGAGCCTATATTAGGGCTAGGGAACAGTATTGCTATGGAAAACTATATATATGTTTACAATAGCTCATTGATTGGGTGCATAAAGTTAACTTCTCCCTCAATTTCCAGAGCCTTTTGAATTCATTAGCTAAATGGATTCTTCCCCTTGTTCTTCTGATGTGGTAGTGAAAGGCATAAGCTTGATGTTACATCATTATGGAAGTGGGGAGTGTGAGTTGTACGTGCTGCCATTGCCAACATTGGGATCGGGATGTGAAGCGATAAAATTCGAACTGGAAGCTTTAGAACCAGTGTTGACGTTGCCAGAGGAGAGCAGTCCTCTATTGGAACACGCAGAGATGGCTGTGGTGGGAGACCAAATATACTTCTTGGGTGGTAATTTTTACGG
Organism: Pharnaceum exiguum; assembly: GCA_900322385.1. Taxonomy (NCBI): domain Eukaryota; kingdom Viridiplantae; phylum Streptophyta; class Magnoliopsida; order Caryophyllales; family Molluginaceae; genus Pharnaceum; species Pharnaceum exiguum. Next base: position 36,183 of record ONZK01003588.1, read on the forward strand.
GTCCAAGCAATCTGAGCAGGGAAGGTTTGTTCATGCACTTGGTGATGATGCCAAGAGAGACGAGTGTTGCCTCCGACAATTGGCCCCCATGAAGGCTTACAAGGATATGCCGTGTATCTTTGTGGCTGATGGCACGGTTTACGCCATTGGGTCCTCTTACCTGCAGGAGGAATTGGTCCCGGGAGGGACTGGCGTGTTCGAGCGCTACGATCCCAAGTCCGACACTTGGGAGGTCTTGCCTGACCCTTCCCCGCCCCTCCTCTTCATGCCCTGGTGCCAGCGCGCCACTGTTGTAGATAGGGATGTTTATTTGGGAAGCTTATGTGGGCGTCGTTGGGCCGTTTACAACCTGAACTCCAGGCAATGGAGGACTGATAGGAGTAGGTCTAGGGATCCGTGTTTCCCTTGTGGCTCTATGTATGTGGATGGCTACTTGTACTACCTCAGGGGAGGGGGTCCTTATTCACTTTACATTTCAGACCCCGAAGGCGAGTACCACACCGATAGCCCTCTGCAGCTTGTAGCTAAGAAGTATAACCCTAATGGTCCTCCGGGGCCTCCTCGAGTGATTGCCGAGGAACATGAGTTGGACGGTGGTTTCTCCTTTGTGGGGCCGTGGTTATGCCCTAGGAGAGCGCTCCTCCATTTGGGCGGCTCTTTTTTCTCTTATGCTGTCTTTGATCATGTCGTCTTTGATCATCTGATCAACCCCGAGACCAGATATTTATCTGGCCAAAATACTCAAGTCATTGGAATCAATATTTTCCAGGTGGTCGAGGCTCAATTCCGCCCTATAACCTCTGTTTGCTACACAGCTCCCACCAATGATAAGAACTTGGGTTATCATGTTCGCTTCGCCACTCTTACAGCCCTCCCTAATCGTAAGTACCCATCCTTCTAACCCAGTATTATGTAATAATGGGCTGAAAGTGACTAATTGCATTTGTTGCTATTTTGGTGAGACTGATATAGTACGGCGACCAATGGACTGATTTATTTTCATAGTGTGCCTCTCTTGCAAGTATCTTGTTTAACTTGTTTCCTCCTGCATATGTGATGGCTTAATTCAGCCACTGTTAATGAACTAGACTTTTTGAAGATAACAAATGGATGTAATACTTGACTAGCATCATACGTTATACACTAAATGAATTTTTATTAGACTAGTAGTGAGTCACAATGTTTGAGGTAGTATTGTATTATGGCCTGTTTTATTTTTGTGTAAGTCTGAGAAATTTTGAGAATACTTTGCCATCGAGGTATTTTATCATTAATTGTTTTTTGTTAGTCTCCTTGTTTATTTTGACTTAACATTCATTTGAAAATTTCTCGCTGCACCATGGAAAATTTTGTTAGTCTCCTTGTTTTTTTTTTGTTACTCTCCTTTTTCTGTCCTAGTAGTGTGTACTTTTGCTCCAAGTGAATTTAGGCACCATGGAGACCCATTTAGAAATGCCATACCCGGCATATAATTGTTTTTAGGTACTTTTACTATAGTTGTATGATTGCTATTATTTATGTGCATTATGTGGTTGTACATTCATTCATCTATGTATATCTTATGATTCACTATTTTTGTTGTTGAGAGGTACGTTTTTTGGGTTTGAACTTTTTACATGATGTCTTGGTATTTCAACGGTGATCATACGTCAGGAAAAGTTCTTGATCGTTTATATAGGACAGGAAAAGTAAGTGAGGTATTGACTTAGAGAGTTTTTATTATGGTGTGGGATGATATTACAACGGGGGATGATTATAGTGGTATTAAGGTAAGTACTGCCAAATTAGGGAGTATTGCTACTTACGTACAATTATAAGAGTACACATAGGTAGTATTTATAGGTGTCTATGTGCTAGTTCTAGGACCTTCTAGGTAGTCCTTCAAACTTTGACTAGTTTATAGATAACTTACTGAACTGTAGGTTTTTCTGAATTTATCTCCAAATGAATTTTTTTATAAATCATACACAAGTCAAGAGTGCAGACATGGAGGAGAGAAAAATTGAGGCGTAAATGGTGTTGTATGATGAAGAGATGATGCTAGTAGAGTCGAGGTTAGAGATAAATTAAAGGAAAAGGAGAAAGAAAGGGAATGAAAGGGAAATGTAAGCGGGAAGTGAGAAAAGGATATGTAAAGAGTGAAAAACTGAAAATATACAATGTGCATGTGTAAATACTACTTTTTGAGTAGTTCACCCTGTATTTTGGGTGAAACATAAAAAGTGGGTATCTTAAACTACACTTTTTTGGTTTGTTGAAGTGTTTTAATTATTATCGACTTATTTTGGGATGTCAATACAAAGTTAGGGTCTTTTACTCTTATAAATGGAGTTCAAACAATGTGGCTAAAATATAATCTCATTGCTCTCTAGAAATGCACAAAGAAAATGTTGCTACTCATTTGTCTTTTATCAACAGTATGATCCTGAGTGATTGCTTTGTGTGACATCATTTTCTATTACCTCTAGCTCTTTGTCATTTTTTCCGTCTCAAATGTATACATATTTTTGATTTGTCGAACTAATCTTTCTTCTTTTGATTTTTTAATTTAGGTTATAATATGGTGAGGTCCAAGGGACAACCATTCAGGCTGACGCCAAAAGAAAAGATGAGACAAAAAGAGGTTATCTCCGATGTGGTTGTTCACGGGGAGGGTAACAATGTGGAGATGATTTTGAAAGGTAAGACAAAAAAACCTGTATACTTCTGAAATGTTTTTGCTGAAGTATACTTTCCTGTAGAATCATATTGGTTACGATGACATGATACTCAATTTGTTCATAATGAAGAGAATAATCTAAAATCTTTATCGTGAGTTCGTGTTTTGTAAAGATGCTGGTCTTAAAATAATCGAGATCATTTATGTCAACACTTCACCATAAAAAAAAAACACTTCACCTCCAGATTTATGGTGAACTTTTTGCATACTTGGTTTCACTTCATTGATTCATTCATATGTACTGTTCAAATTTTTAGAAAATGCTGTGTAGAACTTGCATGTTGCAATGCTGGAATGTGGCCTCTATTTGTCTCTTTTTCCCACATTTATCTGGTGTTTTTTTGGTGTTGCTAGCTTGTCCGAATTCTGGGAAGCTGGCCTTTAGCCAGAAGCAGCTTGAGTATTTAATTATTATTATCATCATCATCATCATCATCATTATCATCATTATTAATAATAATTATATTAATTATGAAAATGTGTGTTTTTGCCCCTTGTGCCACCCTAGTTACTCTTAGTAATTCTTAATTTGTGGGAAGGTGAAGGGAGAATTGTGGAGAAACTTACAAATAAGTCCACATTCTAGGAGGTTTGTGGAACTCATGAAAGTGTCGTCTTTAAGAGATTGCTAGCGGAATGACAATATAATGTTTGTTGATTGCAGCTCAACAGGCACAAATTAGCAGTTTGATAGCTGAGTTGGTGGCTATGAAGGATGAATTATTGGAAGCCCGTTGCAAATCTTGCAAAATGTATCAGAATTGAATGTTAAATAAGGGGGATGAGCCTTGTGTTGAAATTGTAATCTACGCACTAGAATTATTGCCAAAGTTCCTTTGTTCGCCGAGAATCAATCTTCTCATCTCATCTTACTGGTAAAAAATTGTGTGAACCTGTTTCATATAATGTTTGTTCGTTTGTGATAGCTATCTGAATGACAATATAATGTTTGGTGATTACATGGAATGATAGGGTGGGAAAAAACTATGTATTCCTAAGGATAAAGGGGGAAGTGGCATTAGAGACAATTTAATCACTAATAAAGTTATGATGGCTAAATTATGTTGGAGATTTCTACAGGGAAAAAGCAATCTAGCTTCAATTGTTCTTCATGACAATTATATGACCAATGCCCAACCCACATCCTTTGCCTATGGCTCCCACATCTGGCACAACATTGGGAAGGGATGGAATTTACTACAAGACCATATGAGTTGGAGTGTAGGTAGACGGGAGCAATGTAGCTAGGTACACTTTCTATTGAGGAAAATCAAAGGAGAGTTAGTACGGTTCTCACACCCAACCTGGAATGGGATCTTTCTTCTTTAACTATACAAGTGAGTAGTGATATCCTTAATTACATAGAGTCCCAGATGATTCCTAGGAGGATGATCACTTAAAGGTCTTCTACTTGGGATTTTAGGTCGTCTCCCATCTCCGTGTCGATGGGGCATCCGCTCTGGGACAATTATTTTCTCCGAGATTAAGCCTACAAACAATGCAAAGAGATGAGATTGCGAAATGAGCACCATTCTATTAGTCAAATTTTTAACTTGTTCAATACACAACGATCCAGAGCATGCTATAAAAGAAGAGGGCGAAAGCTTTTTGCAAGTGTTAAACTGAGATAGAGTAGATAACACATGTTTCCTGTCTTATGGCATGTTAAACTGAGATAGAACATGTTTCCGCTGGTAAAGAGCATGAAATAACATGGTTTAAGGTAGTCTCATTGATAGTAATCTCTCCCCCTCCCATTTGCCTCACTCCATTTGCTCGCTGCAGATTCCTCCCCCC